>JAQGAF010000505.1:0-49731 GCA_034687865.1 Kryphioiulus occultus | reverse complement strand
ATGGATTACACCCCCCTACCACACGGTATTCAGTTACTGATAGTAGGGTACTGAGTTGAATTGAATTGAATTGAAGCAACTGTTTTCTCATATTTTTCAAGGACTTGACATAAATGAAACTAGAATGAAAAGTTCATCAAGAAACACAGACAAATTTCCTAACATTTACATCAGTCGATGTTTGCAATAGAAGTACATTTGTACATGTACACTTTGTAAAGCAATGCTATACTTTTCCTTGAGGGGCCCTACAGCAATTTGAACATGTCTCTAGTAGATTACATGTGAAAGCACTTACAAAAAACCCTTTAGCATTTTCCATTTCCTTAAGGATATCAAAAAGCCAAAAACACCATACGTATGCACCTATATACATGTATATCTCTAGATACATGTACATGTATCTATTTGCTCTGATAATTCAATTCGAAACAATCCATGGCGTGTACATGTGCATCACGTTTGACCTAACAAACGGGCACACGCTTTCGCCAAAATGCTGCAAATATGATTGGATTTTTCTCGTCCATAATCATTTTATCAAGTTCATTGAAGAAATAATGCAGCATTCACCAGCGTGCGTGCCCTCTTTTCGCGCTTTCCTTCTGCTCGGGCAATTCAACAGGTCAACTGGCCATATTAAGAATATAAACAAGCGACATATCCCATTAGTTTTGCAATTATTTGTCGCCCACCTAATAACAAATAATTGAATGTTGCCATTTACGGGCATCATAACGAGTAATAGAATTTTTATATACAACGCTGGGAACATAATGAAGTCATTAGACCTTCCCAAAACAACGTGCCATTTGGCTTCCTCGCCTCATGGCATCATACGTGAGGCCAAATAATAGATTCCCAATAGATGCGTAAAGAGGAGGCAGAATAATCAACCAACGTACGAATTACCAAAGGCAGAAAATTTACACGAAAGACGAGAGAAAACGAGAGCAAAAACAACAGACAACGTACACGCTCCTCTGAGGCCTGGATGCTGTTCAAAGTTGAATTATTTTGACATCGTTATCCCTAGGGTGTTTAGTAATAACGCCACCACGAAGCCAAAAAGATGAGAATCAATAAGGTAAGCACTGACGGGCCACAGGGTGGATTTACCGCAAATTCATCGATATTTTGTTGAATGTCAAGATAAATCAAACGCCAATTCCAACTTACATGAAAGGTCAAAATGAAACTATCCGAAAACAATTTCCCTATCTCAAAAAGACATGAACTGACACATTTGTTTAGCCAATAGTTTAATGCAAATGAAATTTTACATTCATGAAGCTTTATTCGTACAGAAACAAGCAGATAAATTTACTAAAACTAAAGGATATTTGCGATTATTTGATTGAGCAAGAATAAGTTGCACCATTTGTAAAACTAACCCTGCCCATAACAAGGGTTCCTACAGCTTTAATAAACATAAAACCTCCAGCCTTTATTAGGTTAAAAATTGTATTTTCAAAATTGTATTTTCAGCTGAGTTTTCCCATCGACCGATATACAGTAAAAAGAACCTGCCCTTAGTATAAATAATGTTGTTAATCAAGCAGACCACTGACAAGGACAATAATCATCAAATTTGCATAATAAAGGAATTCACATAACATAAAAGCATTTAAGCACAGCATTAATTTGTAATTTTCATTAGGAATACTGAGAAGTTTGGAATTTACTTTATTTTAATTTGGCAAATTTGGAAATTGTCTTAATGAAACCAAACAGAAGGACCCAATCTGCTATATTGGGGTTTCCGTTTAATTGTTTTAACGGGAAATTTCATCTAAGAACCACGGTACACGCCATAATCCATTTATGAAATAACTTCTGGACTGAAACTATATTTAAAAGTTAGAAAATCCCTTGACTTTGTGAAAAAATTTAAAAACTTCCCTGACTTTCCCGAATTTTCCTGTCAGTTACAAATCCCCTGATTTTCCCAGAATTTCCAGGTTATATAGGAACACTAATAATTCATCAACCAGAAATCAAGAAAAAAATAAAATTAATGTATTCAACATTGGGCTGTTTCACCAAGATTTATTTGGATGACTGTCCAACATAGGGACATCGGTCAATAATTTTGGAATATATATTTACACATTTCAGAAATACCAATAACAACCACGTCTGCAGATTGATTTCAGAATGTCGAAAGTAAATTTTCTCATCATCAAAAGCATGTAAATGAAGAATAACTGCTCCGAATGCGTCAAAATAATAATCCATAGCACCACTGGACCATGCTTATACTTTCCAGAAAACTAATTTTTGCAATTGTTTCCTTTAGGAAAAACGCTTGAGCCATTCAGCGGCTCTTCGATCAGAGCATGAATGAAAATATCGTCGGCGATATTTCTAGTGTAACGGTAATTCCAAAGATCGCTTTTTAATGACATTTCAGAATCAGCGATGCGTTTGTAAGTGCTAATCAAGTTAATTCTTGAGCAGTGAAAAGCACTTAAGGCTAGTTCACACCAGGCCAAGTACGCACCGAACTTACCGAAAATGACGTCGTTTCATGAAAATTATGTACTTTTCGACGCTAAATTTAACGCGGGGACAAAAAACGTGAAAGTTCTTTTTGGTGTGCTTTTAATAAGCATTTAAAAAAGGTTGCCAAGAATATTGCGTCAAAACCCTTTCACGAGACCAAAAACCGAAGTTTGTAAAGTAGAGCTATCATGGCCTTACCGCCAAAAATCTCAGACCCTTTTTTTCGACGACTACTTAATGCAAATTAGCAATTGAAGGAAAGAGAAGACGAAGACTAATCTTTTTAGTCAATGTTTGAAGGACGATTGTGAAAAAGAATATAAAGGGAAAAGAATGAGCACGAGTCATTATTTTTAAGGCAGAACGATATAACTAATTATAAACTAACTATACTGTATGTACATGTACTTGCCCAATTGTAGTAAACCACCATGACCCTTTAACACAAAGGCTCGTATACAGTAGGTATGAAATAATACGGACAAGTATTTGTGTTCCACATAAAAAAAATTCGACACTTCTATGATATTATTCCATACCTTACAAGTTACAATTACATGGCCGAACTGAAAGTTATTAATAATTAAAAGTTATTCGATATTCATTGGTGAAACACAATAATATACATGTAAGCTCATATATTTACAGCCCATACATTGGTAACTTGTACACTGATGCTTGCTCACGTTTATGGAATACGGCCCAATCCATCAAAACTACAAGCATTAATAAATGAGCACCTTTACATAATTCAAGAATCGTGATGACATTAAGTTTCAGAGATGATGTCATTTTCTACTATGTAGAATTTCATGACAGCAGCACAACACAAGTTAAATAACAACGTGCGAATACGCATGATAAGAATGTGACAAGTCGTGAGTGTTCAATCAGAGTTGTCGGGTAAAAAGCACAACGAAATAATGAGTCCATCACGACAAGGAACACGTTTCCATCAGTCGTCATTAAAGATGGATTTTGTCAGATGCTGTGCATCAAATCGTGCCATTTAATACATTTGCTTTTCTTGAACAATTTTTCAAATTGTTAGCAAATATCAGCATGGTGTGGATATCATTTCCCCTCTATAACCATAAACCGCAGCATAATGAATAGAAGAGACGATGAAAAATAACGCAACATCCCCACACAAAAAACCATTTTTTCATATATCACTCTCTAATGGCTAACATAAGACCAATTGTCAGGAAACCGGAAGCGATCGACCACGTCTCGTGGTTAGAGATGTTGCAAGGGTACGCCGCAATACATGCATTACATTGTAACGTAGGTAGTTGAAAACGTACGGTCTGGCCTAGAAGTCAATACCACACTGAAACTGATCGTTGCAATAAATAAAAAGAGATATCGCCAATGTCTCCATCACGCAATAAATTCACTAAGGTTTTGATGGGTGGTGTCATAGAAAGAGAACGAACGGTCGCTTGAAACAATTATATACTTGAACAGAAAATATTGTCCAAACTCAAAATAATGCAGCAGCAGAGATGTACACGTTCATGTATTCTTAAGGCAAAGAAAAACGTGCTAATATAAACTAACTTTTAAGCTTATGTCATAAAATAGTAAAGATTTTGAAAAAAACATTCGACATACGTAATGACACTGACCCACAAGATCTGAAATGTAGATATGCAGTAAATTACAAAGGTAAAAGAGATGGCCATAGCTTCCATAATACTAATGTCATTACCAATTATTTTTATTGGTGCATTATTGTTGACCGACATTATGATTGTCATGACCTTAAATCTCGACTAACCTCAGTCGTAAAGGAAGCGATCAATAAAATAATGAAACCTTTTTGCAAAGAACAAAAAATCCCTCAAAAAGAATAAAACGAGGAAAAATTTCATGTATGATGGTCAATGACCCCCTACAGTGTTGAAGGCCCTATACTCCCGAAGGAATCCGATCTGGCTAAGTCAGATAAATATAAAAAACTCAATGGTTTGTAGCAAGGAAAATCCACGTGATTGAATGCGGCAAACCGAGGAAGATACCCAAGAATTCAACTTAAAGAATGGCATTGGTGGTGGACAAAATGGTTTTCTTTTATCGACAGTAAAATGCAGCCTCATTGGGCAAATGAAAGCTTTTTGCCAAGAAAATACCGCTTGCGAACGCGTTTTAGCGATTGGGCAATTTTCGAAAGATTTATATCTACAGTAAAAGGATTCAATATTTGAGAAGCAACTTTTACGAATTTAAATATTATTTAATGTTGAAATTGATTTTAAATTAAATGGACCGCATGATTCATATTGTGTTCATCGCCCTTTGCAGCATTTTGGTCCTCAAAATAGAGTACTTGAACACAACTATAAAACCTAAGCAACAAAATCTCATTATGCTACAAACTTACAAGTGTGAGAAAAATATGAACATATTGAGAAAGGCATTAAATTATTTGAGAGCCGAAAATACGCAACCCCATTCAGCCCATTAGTAAAATTTTACAAATAGTTTAATACCGAACCGAGTAAGTATATAAGTTTAAAACCATAACCATTAAGTTTAAGTTTACAAGATTTAGCTTGCCTAAAATTTTAAGTGTATTAAAGTCGGAAAATGTCAAGCTCTCAACCAAAAAAACGAGACACAAATGACAAATTCGCATTTTTAGTAAGCTGTGCTCGGTGAACAATATCCACTGAAAAGTGACAAAAAAGGATCACTGTTGTGTGCATTATGATATTGCAGGCTTGATAAACTAGGCTTTCACCCACCAGGCTCAGACCCGATTACGTAGCCGACAAGATGTATGTAAAAACACTTACAGCAACATAATGCATACATGTATTAAGAGACGCGATATATCACTGAGCAAGTTTTTCAACCAAACTAGAAAAGTGTAGGGCATATAAGAAGGCATTTGTTACAAAACGTGTTACATACATGCCTTTGCCTTGCGTTTTTATATGAACATCAAAGGGACCACATAAAGGTGCAATATGAAACACGTTATTAAAATTTCCTTGGTAATATTCATCTGTAATTACAGGCTGTTCCATTGCCTTATTCCTATTGAAATCTGAAAGACTAATACAACTATTTTCATGGAATAGCTTTCGCCAAATGACATTTCATTAGGATGACCTACTGTATGCAGAATGAAAGGATAGTCAAAATTTAATTTCATATTCTGGCTACAGTAAATTTCGTTTCAAAAATCACATAGTAAACTCAATAATAAATCTCAACTACATGTAGTAAAACATTTTCAGTGAAAATATTTTGATTTATTATGGAACACTGGCTATCATCAAACAAGCCAACCATCAAATTGGGTTGATCAAATACACCCCTTACCAGACGGTATTCACTTACTGATTGTAGGGTACTGAGATGAATTGAATTGAAGCTAAATTATTCCAAAGTGGGTTTTGATGTTACTTTAGAAGCCCTCCAAAGTTTCTGAATCGCGTTTGGTCGTAAAACAAACTTCAGCAAGGCCCACGTCTTAGCGTTCTTAAAATCGCCCCTTCCAGAAGGATTCAAATCGTTGACTATAATTTTATGCAAACATACTGAATATATTCAATCAAAGCTTATGAAAAGCACATCTAGCAGCGTAGTTTAAACGCCATAAAAACCAGCAGATTTGAAATTTCCTACGTGCGCAGGAAGCGATACAATTTGCTTGATAATTTAACCACGAGCAATTTTTTTTGTTCCAAGATTTCCAAACCTCCACTGCCTAATGACGTCACATATGGCACTGTTTCCTTCCTGTCATGCACCAAACAACCCCTTCGCGTTCCCTAACTGCCTCCACCACTGCCTCTCATTGATAAGAACGAGTGTTTCGTTCAGATATGAACAAGCCTTCATGCTTTGCTACAGTTTATTTTGGATCTTGTAATTCATCAGAGCTTTGTTGATGCTCGTGGTGCCGCAAGAAGCCATCCCAACAGGTCGAGGGAAACGAGAAATGCCATTATTTATAGAGGGTAATTACCTAGCGCATTGCCTTCAAAACACATTCTTCAGCACGTACAGGAGTTTTCAGCATCTCAGGCTATGAAATATAACCGAGGCGCAGATGGCGAAGGAACATGGGAAAAAGACGACTAACTTACATGTAAGGCTTGTTTGCAAATGCGAAATTAAGCGAATGCACTGCCCCCGCTCATCTATCCGATAAGAGAAATTAACTAATGGACTTAAGTAAATAAGCTACTGGAAAATGACTTCAACTCACTCGAATTATTTCTTAATGGACGCGCCTTGTGTAAATTTACGTCGATTTGGATCATGCTAAACGAGCAAAACCGAGACGAATATAATTCACGGTGACCTCCTCAGAGAAAAGAGTTGGCAACAGAATAGGGCATTACTACGCTCATGCAAACATTGTAGTTATGCATTAAAGTGCCTATGATGGACTTTTGCAAAGGGGCTTTATATAGGGATCCACGACACAAGGTGAACAGCCTGTTTTTCTCTACGCTGCATTTATCAGGTTTCAAGAAGATCGTGAAATCGACAAGAAACCACTTTTCTTGAGAGCTGGCTTCAACTAAAAGGATGGATGCTAAAGTAGAAATTTTAAATTTTTAAATCTAAATGGAGATTTTGAGAAGACTAAATCTTACCGCCATCTGAATTTTATGCTAGTAAGTAAGAGTCAGTGAGTATTATTTGGAATTTTAGATCACGTCAAATATTGACAACAAAAGAATAAATGGAATAACTTTTATTTGCTTTTGCTGTATGTTTGACTGTTTACAGCAGAGTCAAAAAATGTAAAACTATTTAAATTATTACAAAAATAAAGTTATTTCTTGCACTTGTTTTAGTTCGTGTGATCCTTGACAGGAAAAATAAAGTTCAGACATACTCATTCCTTTGAATTGTTAATAATGCCCAATGCGGACTGATATTTTACTTCATCATCCCCTAACGATAATAGCCAGGTCATTATAAACGTCTTCATTCAATAATGACAATTTGAAGCGGTCAAAAATAAGTGTTCGTGGAAATAACGCATAAGTTACTAACAAATGTTAGGAATCAATGTTTGTTTTTCATAGGAAATTTGACACTGTCTTGGAGAAAGTGATACTTAACTCAAAACATGTTTTCGGTTTCGGTTAGACTTGTTTTCGAGTAGGAATAGTATCAAAGCAACTTCAAAGACATTGATATTATTTATGTTTTGCCATCAGAAACATGCAATTCACAGTTCATTTGTTGGTTGAACATTACACTTATCGTTATCTTTTCTAATAAATATCAGAAGAGTGGATTGACTAAGTTTAAAAACGTCCTAGAAGGAAATGGTCATGCTTACTTTGTGTGATTTGCCTATATAAGTTATAAAAATGATTTTGATGCGAATCTTAATCAATGTATTCATTATATTGTTATTTCTTAACGTACATATTCGTCCAATGCGTTTAATCCGTGACCGTACACTGAACATTTGCGGCAAGTATATACGGTAGAGTAACATTGAGAATAAAAGTTAGAAATTTTAGCTTTGAATAAATATGATAAACTCGTTAAAGTTGAAAAGCAGCGTTTTAAACGTATCTTTAATTTGTTTTCGTCGGAGAACATAAATATTAGATTAAGTCGTTTTATAAATGCACGGGGGTTTCAACCAACATGAATATAAATTTATAATAATAATACATAACGAAGGCGTGCACAGGGGTTTGTCAGCTATATTTAAATGAATTGTAAATAAAGGTCTGCATGCGGTGGACTATCACATTTACCAGAAAAGTCACGTCAGGATGCTTGCTACAGGGGAGTTAAAAATCATGCAAGTTTAATGCAGATTTTTTTAGCATCGTAGTACACAACATGCTGGCATACTATTGTATATAGCATTTTATTTGAAAGTCGCTTTCACATTTACAGTGCCCTTAGGCAATTTTGCTCTATCGTTGGTAAATACTCCTGCCAGGCCAGTTTCGCCGGTTCGAGTTCATTACGGACAATAAAAATTGTTAGACCAAAACCATGGCAACTCTGATGTGTACTTTAAAGGCGTTGACATGCTCTTGTCAACTTAAAAATGCTGATGCATTGGCTACTTATATGCCTGTAATAGCCGACATAAAAATGTGCGTCGCAGGAAAATCCACCAGATTATCTTCACTGGGAATACTATACTACACTTCACGTTCGGTAATTCGGCACGAAGTTGAACCTACCAAGTAGAAAACGACCTATTAAAGCGGATTGCGAGGAATTAAATGAAGAAAAAAAAAACTTGCCGGTTGAAATTTCAACACATGTTAGCTATTTGATGATCTGTTGAGAGTTAGATCCAAGGATTCTTGACACAAGAGCAAACACATGTTGCTCGGTTCGGTATCATCGATGAATTCACGAATGGCTGAACCATGCGTCGTTAAATTTAATCGCAAAAACAGTTCGTTATATCTAATCACCAACTGTACAATCACTGAATTGAATGACAGACTCGTGGTCAAATTAAATGGAAGATTTCATGCAAGAACAGTATTTTCCAAAGTAGATTTAAAAAGCGCATACCTCTCAATAAACTACAGCTTGGTGGTTTAAATCATTTAAATAACGTTACGCTAATTTAATTTATGATGCATGGCAATGCATACCGAATTAAAATGGGCAATATACCTTTTATAACGCGGAATCGTTCCGCCCAAATTTAAAATTATTCACAAATGAATAGGAATAAAAACCATATTAATGAAATTTCGATGTAATCCTTTTCCGTAAAGATATTTACGAGAAAATTTATATACAAAAACCACCAAAACGATCTTGGCTTTATTCAGTGAATGGCACATGTTTAGGACCACATTGCTTTTGGATCACAATGTTATTTTGGTCCTAAACATTTAGCCGCCACTGTATATCCCTTAGCCTTCAGAATTTATTCTCTTTATTTTTTGTGTTTAACCCAACATAGCATAACTAACCTGACAACGCAATGTCGGCTTTAGCTGCCCCTAATCACCAGGCAATCACTGCAAGCCAGCTGCAAGAATGCAAGAATGCAAGAATGCCCATCACGAATATTGTTAGTGGCACTTTGACCAAATTTGCAAACTTGCTATTGTGACTTGGTGGAAATGCACTGTACCATACATGTATATTTTACGGTATACTGCATGTAGGTTGATGCAATTGATTGGCTGGTCCAACGTTTCAGGGACATTTCTTAGAAAGCGCTTTGCACAATTCAGAAAGAAACATAAAAGCTACAATCAAAGTAAAGTTAAAGCTGGAATAGTTTTAATTTCACTCTTGATGGCATTATTGATTTACAAATGCCTTTCAATTTAGTTCGTGGTTCACTGATTCACTTTTCATGAATAACTTTTAGATTTTCAGGAAATTTTAATGATTGGATTTCTCGCAATGAGGCATCCCAGTAAAGGCGTTCCATTTCTTTCGTAAGAACGCCAAATAAATCAAACGGAAAGGCATTGGAAGATGTATCCGCGAAAGACAAAACCTTAATGCAAAAATAAGTTCTGCTGGATAATATATGACAACATTTGCGAATCGCAGCCAAGTGAAGGGAAAAAGTGACAAAATTTCTTCCTAAAAATGAAACCACTCAGCTGTGCCTGAAAGGTAAAATTGCTATCTCAGAATCAAATTTATCTAGAATTTCCTTTTAAGACCGTGCAGCCATAGCGGAGGAATGTTATCGAAAAATGTGAATAATACATGCTATCTTAAAACTAAGGAACCAACTTCGCCTAATCTGGCTACTGGAACAAATTCACAAAATAAATATGCACGTAATCGTTACCTACTCATATTTGAGGCATTAAGGGTATAAAGTTCTTAGTGAAGGGTGTATCAATTTAACAAATTGGTGGTTAAATTAAATAATGCATTAAGAAAGTAATTTTTATCCAAGAAGATAAACATCAAGCAAAAAACAATTAGCTGAAACAATCCTGATAACAGCCACGAGAAAAATGAAACATATTAAATATAAGTCGGTTAACTTCTTGCAATTACAACAGTTTGACTTTCAGTCACTATACCTCAACGTTATTAAAAATTTAGTTATAATAGCTGTGCCTCAATTTCAGAATTTAAGATAACGAATACCCTTGAAACTCCAAAAAAAACTTTTCTATATTTCAACCGTAAAGGCAATAGTCTCGTATATCCTTTAGGACTTCACATTATTTCACGTTTTCTTGGTCATTTTTCTTTACAACAGAATAAGCCAAATTTAAAATGCAAATCCTATAAAACCGTATTTTAAAATCCAGCTGAGTAAAGAAAACCCCCTGCTAAATAACGATGTTACATGCATAAACAATGTTTTTCCAGAAGACTTCTTTTGGTCTGTGAAATTCAAAAATTAAACTAGCACAGGCTAACGCTGTTTTAGCAATAAACAGCTTCTTTGTTGTGCAATCCCAGTAGGGTTTGTTGAACTCAACCAGCATTTGTAAACCTCTAAATTTATTTGTATGCCTCGGCAATATTTACACTGCTCTGATTTGAAGGACTAAATCGATTTATTTGTTGCCAGCATCGAGATTTTCAACATTACCTTTGCAAATGTACCACACAAAACAACATAAAGTGTACGTTAATGTAGGCCACGAGAATTTGAAGAGAAAAAATTCCAGACAAATTGTCTTTCTACGAGTGCCAATTAGGAAGCCATCGTGAATTGCTTAGAAATAAAGACAAAGTTTGTCCAGAAAAATTGCAGAACCTGGAAGCTCAATTCAATTACCAAAATTGCCAAAGGGAAATAAATATGCCCTGAATAATTTATTAGACATTTTATGCTTATTGTTGACTGAATAACTGCTGTCAAAGAACCAACAAAAAGTCAAGTTATGACAAAGAAAGGTTTGTATACAATTTTATTTTTTCTCAATGCCGAGTAACTATCTAATGCATAACATTGGAAACGCACTTAGGAAATTTCCCTGATGCACTAACATTTCCACGATATTCAGATTCTTTAAAACGACTTCCTTGAAAACGTTCACGGACGAAATCTGTTATCCCATCTTCAATCTTTTCTGTACATAAAACGTATAACCATTTTAAACAAACATGTGGAGTGGAGACGTTTTTCTTCAGGGAAAAACATACATGGCTGTACATGTACATAATATAGAGAATTTATCAGATGGATTTCACCAACAAACCAACTGACAATGTGTCTTGCAGTACTATTACTAAGATTTTACATAACTCTAGTGCCGTTAAAGGTTGAAAAGTATACCTCAAAAATGCCTTTAAGGAAAGCATTTGAAAAAGTACAATTGAAGTGCAATAGCCTCAAGATACTTCCAAGATGCAAAATCCCTTTCCTTAACGATACGAGATACTCGCAATAATCATTAATATGTAGTGTAGGGTATATACAGACAAATTGATAAAGCATGAGCTGTATGAGAAACATAAGATTTAATATAATTAATTTCACGATACGCAAAAAAGGGATTAGATTGCCCGAAGAGATGCAGCTGTATAAGCCAAATCTGCCACTGTTATTCTATGCTTGAGGTTTTTTTTCCAATTAAAACTTCTAATTGGATGAATGTCATTGCAATCTGCTAACAAACTTTATGCTATCTTCTGTGTTACGATTCTCGACAATTAATTAGCCGGCAAGTAGAGTAAATACTGAATTTACGCACAGATTTAGATTTCCAATTGCATTCTTCAGTGTGAGAAAGTTAATGAAATGTTCTGCGCTTGTATAAAGTACACTAATGCAACAATTTGTCTACTTTTCCAATAGTACAAGATTAAAATATACCTCGAAATACTTTGTGTTAAATAACGTGAAACATGTTTCAAACTGTTCACCGCGATTCAGGGCACTGCCATATGACATGAAGATTATGCTAAAATATGTGCTATTTTAAATTGTTGGGAGACAAATATGAGCAACCTGAGGTGCCTCCACGACAACATCCGGTTGACTGATCACATTGTAGGAGGGTATACTGAATGTTTTGTGAGATGTTCTTGTATATGATGGCAGTAATTTCAATGATTGTATATGCAAATTTTTCCCGAAAATGAATCGGTACTTTGCAACTGCTTATCGTGAAGTCATTCAATTTCATAAATGTCTTTAATAAAGAAATTCGTATTAATTGCAAAATGCATTGTGACGAAATACAGTGCATACTGAGTGCGTAGGTTTCACATAAAAGCTTACTTGTATAAATCGCTGGAAGGCATCCCATAGAGACACTACCTAGACAGCATACGGCATGTATGAAAGATTTGCTGACTGCTAATTTGAACATTTAAAATTATTCCATTATTGATTCTATACTCGCACTACCTGCCATAATTTATTAGGAAGATGACAGTATAATACTACTGATTTATATACAAATATTATCTCCTGCTTTCCCAGAAGGTCAATTAGTTATAAATTGGAGGCCTATATGCTGTACTAGTAAGATATCTATGATTTAAGATGTTCTATTATGAATATGTGAATATCTTAAGTCAATAACGTTTAGTAGTAGTGTGCATTTATAGAGCGATTCCTGGAATCTATAGTGGAGTTTTTTTCTATAAGTGCTGGGCTATTTACGTAACTTGTCATTGGTTATTATTTCTTCGAATTGCAAAATGGGAAAATATTAAAGCCAATAAAATACGTGGAAATTCAGAAGCCACGAGAAATAGTTGATCCTGTAGGCGATAGAACTGACAAATACTCATTTGATAAATGCACTCTACGTGAAACTACAAAAATTGCCTTCATCTTCAACTTATTTTTTCGCTTATAAAAATGTGGCGCGATTTCTTGAGAGGGGCAAAAAGCGAAAGAAATAGGGGGAAATTCCAACTATGTACGTTTACATAGCAACACACTTTAGCTGTATTATTTTCGCAAAGAGTCTAAGACAGTATGAATTATGATTTAATATTTATCCAATATTTCGATAAGAATGTAATTTATCTGGCTGGCTCATACACCGTTTCTGAGCACGAAGGCACGAAAGAAGCGAAAGCAGCGCCATTTAAATGGCAGAAATCGAAAGGTCAGAGGTCAGAAACTGGCGCAGAAACCGAATTTAATCTCAGTAATCACGTCCACGTAACGCTTTTTTGGGAGTTGAATTATAAATGGTGACTTACCAGGCTTTTTACCGATGAGAAACGAGACCGTTGGTGAATTCTAGAAAAAAAAAAGGAATATAACAATTCATCCACGTAAGAAAGGCGAGAGATGAAAACATATTTAAGCGACTACACTTTTCGTATGGGTCTTACAAACTGTATACTGTACAAGTACAGTCTCGGTGTCCCTTAATAAATTATGCATGTTGCTTTTTACAAATGACTTGCGGCCTGTTTGCGCTTGAACAATTGGGTCATCCGGAAAAAAAATCAAAAATAAATCACCTGTCAATACACACTACACTCTAAGGAACAAAAAAGGAGTGGGTTAATAATACATTTTACCACATGTCTACTTCATTGAAAAGCCATTTCAATTACCTTGTGTGATAAGGTCCAATTTGACAATGTAAAATTTAGAAATCTACAACTGATAGAAATACCGAAATTAATCCACGTGACATCAAAAAAAGTTATTTAATTTCGGACTAGAAAGTCTCTCTGCTATAATTTAGAAAGTACTAAAGTTAGAGCATAACTTACTTTAGCGAATTATCCGTCTGATATGCAGTATTAAGCTCATAATTTGTCTAATTTAACCGTAATGCCATCCTACACTTATATGCATAAATTAATTGATGTGATGGGTAATTTGAAACTATCAGCAATTTAAAATTTAATTTAAATGGATGCTGGAATTAAAGTCAGGAATAAAATATGTATTACTCAGCACATACACTACTTAGGAGACTTATGAATATAAGACTGCGAAACTTTGGAAAAAGTTATTCACAGATACAACTAAGTGTTGTTTATGTGAAAGTGTCCGGAAATAAATGACGGGACTGAGCTTAGCTGTCTTACACGGTATCATTTATCTTAGTTAAGGTACAGTATATGCAGACTAAAAAAGAAAAGTTGATTTATAATATCCAATTATGGCCGCTCGAAGGATACCCACGTACATACATGTACATGCGTATGCCCCAATCCAAAGTTACTCCCTAAATAAAAAACCCACATTTTGAAATCCGTTCTCTAAAACTTCAGAATAAGTACGTGCCACGAGAAACCACATATATCATGTGCATTCTTTTAAAGTACAATGTATTTGCCTAGTTTCTGATTTTTTACGTGTGATACTGTTTTGGCCTTTTTACAAAATTCAATTCACAGAAATAAACGTATTGCACAGTTTTGCATATTTTGAATCCAAGCAAGCATTAATGCAAAGCATCCTTTAAAAAAGACCAGCTTTATGAAGAGAAGGCAGACTATAATGTAGCGTATTTATCAGATAGCTCATAATTCATTTCATATTTGTTATCATAGATTCAAAATTGAACGAGACATAGCGTGCATAAAATCTCACATCAAATTTCAAGCCTAATAAATATTCTGAATAAGATGATGCATACGTCTTGCTGATGAGGAAATAAAATGAAACTGGATACATGGAAGCATTTCTAATTTCAAAATATGTGTTCCTGAATCTGAAAGTAAGAAATACTAATAGAGTCGAACTGATAATCCACATTTCAAGCTTAATAGTGTGTGATAATGGTAAACAATAATAAAGAAATAACAAGGGGTTACGTTTGCAACGAATGTAACGTTTCAATTATAATATTTATGCATTTTTATTGTTTATGTAAAATGTATTTTGTAATTATAGACAGTATTTTTATATATATATATATATATAGTGGTGCAATATAATGGATTTGAAATATCATAGTACATGTACATGTAAAGTAAATCATGAATAATTTTTATCAAATCGCATGGCTAGGCTTAAGATGATGTGAAAAGCATCGCATAAATCCAACAAAATCTATTTCCAAAATGTATTCCACCAAACGCATCAGCGTAATCGGCGAGTAATACCGGTCTTAATTAATGAAAACAATGAAATGAGTTGTTTTCAACTTTTCAATCGCTGATTATTAGAATCAAGATTTGGTAATGCACATCAAGGCCTATTGTTGTAAATGTTTTAGATAGAGTTGTCGTACAAAACAAACACTTGAGTATCCATGGAAAAGAAGTTTAGTTCAGTTCAATCATTCATAACGGATAAGCCCTTTGGATGCTATTACTGGTAGCCAAAATGCGAGGCAATGTGAGCCATAAAATGTTCTTCCAAAGCACCAAATAAAAACTAATCAGGTTCAATTGTTTCAGTTTGACAATACATGCTACCTCCAACGACAACAAGACTACAACAATAGTATTTCCCCACTTGGATAGAAAGCGTAAATTGGCATAGACCTTTCGAGGTTGATTCTCTCGTGTTCAAATCATTTCCAAGCTTGTACATTTAATGGAAAATTAATCCGTAAAGACTGAGTGTAGGTGTTACGAAAAGGCCGTAAGGACACCAAAATGCCTAGGCTAACCAAAAGAGAAAAAAAAAACTTTTGAAATGAGAGAGGGTTTAGTATAGAGATGGAAGAAACCTTAAGATGAGATCTAGCATACAAGCCAGCTATCTTTTCCTCTCTTTAGACATTCCCAAATGATAAATGACCATTCGATGCTACTGAAGCAAGATTGGCTTGAGACAATGCTATATGGGCTTTCTATACACGACTGTTCAATTACTCAACTATAAATCACCTATGTGACCTATCTTTAAAGCTTTTTAGATCCAAATGCTTTCCAATGCGGCCCATCCCTCAAAACTCCATAGATCAGTAGAAACCCATGGACCCAGTTAAAACATACCATGCTTAGCTGCACTTTAATTATACAGAAGCCAGCCGCATGTTATACAGCAAGTGCATTCATAGTAACTATGCCGATAGAGATAGCAGAGCACTGATAAAGACTAGCCATGTCATGGACAAGCCGAATTAGATTAACACTTTTCTCAGTTGGGTCTTCGCTAAAGTCGTATGTTGAACCATTAATTATATTTCACGCGAAAATATGGATAGGTATTATCTGTAAACGATGTTGCCATTCAAAGACTCACAAGTTTCCTTATATAAATAATAATGACAAATTTAAATGATGCCATTTATAATTTTTCGGATAAAATTGAGTTAAAATTTAGTTAGATGTATAGTTTAAGTTGTCCTTTTGAAATTTCTAGCCGGCTCATATACATGTAAAGTACTTGCAACTACTGGCCTAGCTTTTACTAAAGTATACGAGTTATTTTCTTAAATCGACGTATAAAAATCGGTCTGCATAGACACTATGCTTCATCCTAACGGTTCGTAGGCTGCCAGTGATTGCCTGGAGGTTAAGGGCAGTTAAAGAAGCCAATGCATGTCAGGTCCGTTTAGGTTAGGTTATGTTGAAAAAAAAATGACAGATGGTGGAACCCGTCATTCCTGTCCCCTTGAGGAATGCGGTGCCATGCGGTGGGGGTAATGCACTGTATATCGAAACACTTAATCTATTGCATGTGCACGTAATGTATAATCACTATGAAATAAAAAAATGATTTAATTTCATTTAACTGTAATTACAATCAACTTATGGAACTATTAGTCCATTCGGATCCATACTATTGGTTTAATTTTTTTGCATGCCATCAGACGTTGGAATTCAATTTCCAAAGAACAGCCTTAAGCTACAAGATATCAAATTTAACAATGATGATGGTGCCCGTCCTAATGCGGTGGTAATTGCCAAATAAATTGAATTGATGGATTACACCCCTCTATTTCACTTATTGATAGTAGGCTACTAAGTTGTGAGTTAAATTGCTCTGAACAAAAAACCAACAAGCAAAAATAAAAAGGATAAATTCTGACAGCAATTACAGGTTTCCTGCATATATGCCAGACAAATACAGTTAAAATATAAATATTTTGCGCCCATTTGCAGCAGGACATATATCATAGTTATCCAGAATATCGATGATTAATTTTAATTTGAAAAGCAAACTAACTCATATGAACATATCGAATTGAATTTGAATTACCGTACTTGCCTTTTTGTGTAGTTAAAACCCAATTGGCAATCTGAACTAAACAACAACACAATCTCGAATCTAGCGTACCATAATTCAAATTAGCAGCAAGACGACCCAGGGCAGTGCCAAACGAGATCAACAACATAAGATTCGTTTTGTCCTAATTTGTCAGTGGAAGAAAAGTGACATTCGGAATCAGAATCTCTATTTCAAGAGACCGTTTTTAGAAGCGCCAAAGAGTGGTCTTCGAATAAATACGTGGCAGCACCATTTCCTTAATAGAGTTAACATGAATCTGGTCCAATTCGTAATCAACTTATTTCAGACAAGTCGGGCATATATGAGGACGAGGAAAGTGAATGAAATTCGCCGATAAATCCTTATTACTTGTTTCCTAGTCGGTCATCGCCTGTATTGGCGAGGGTCTATCTCCTCTAAGTGCCTTTAGGTTAAAAGACCAGATAGGAGAGGGCACGGGCTTTACGTCAATGCCAGATTCTGTAGACGAGCCACGCAGGCTGTAAGTATCAATGATTTCTGTACAGTTTTTCATCGTGCATTTGCCAGTATGAATTTGCCCGTTTTATGGACGACTGATCACACACACATTTTCAAATTTGTTCCGCTGTTGCATCTGTCACATTCGAGCCTCCTCGTTCAACTGTCATATACTATATACGGCAGAAAATGCGAAAAATATCCCGTTTCAATCTTACGGAAAAGTATGCGGGTCCATAGCCTATAAAACAGCATTAAAGAATATATGGCGATATTCACTTATAACTAAAGCAAATGGATTACGAAGGCACGATCCAGTCGAGTCAAAAGCATTTCATCCGTCGACACTTTATTCATCAAGTTCGCCTTTTAAATTATTCAAAATAAAAGGAAAGTCAGTCTCGCATTCACTCTAATCGCCTTCATCAAATTAATTAATCAGAGTACATTGATGCACTGATCGCTTATAGGGATGAAAATCAGTTGCATGAGCAATTTGCATACATTTGCATACCGTAGGAGGCTATTTTAGCAAACACTTTATGAAAATGAGCATGCATATGTTATACTTTATGAGATGCAATGCTTCCGAGAGAAAAAACTAGGTGAAGACCATGGGAGGTTTTTTTGTAGTTTTTTGTGCTTATTCAATATAAGTGTACACGTTGGTTGAACTGCACTGCAGTTTAATGACATTATTAATTAAAGTCTGCAATAGCAGATTGCGACGTGTTTTCTTTTATCATTACGCATTTGCCTTAATAATAAGGCTGGTGACATTTGATTTGTTTTGAATATTTAATATAAATTACTTCGGAAAATATCAGCCATACATGCGTTCGTACAAATGGATTACCTGGAAGTCAACATAAATAATTATGCAAGCCTAAATAAATCAGCCAAATACTGTAGCTCCAACCATCCATCATAGAAATGTTATATTTCAATGAATAAATTGTTGCGAAATTTGTATTTGGAAAAGTGCAACAGATCTGCAGGTACCGCAGAGTGAACCAAGTTTATAAAAAAACAATACGGAGGGGAATTGTGTTTATAATTATTCATATTTAGAACACAAGTTGATGACAACCGTAATATTTTTTAAAACACAATACAATGCAGAACAAATTTAATCTTGGAAAACTCCCAAAGGAGCGAGAACACTGATTAATTATACTAACATCATTGTGCCATTTTGTGAAAAAAAAATACATGTAGAAGAAATGTATGAAGAGAAAAAAAGTAAACTTTTATTTATGTACTATAAAGCGTACAAGCGTTAAAACTGCGAGAAAAGAAAATAAAAATTAAAATATGAGCACATTTGTTCTTTTAATTAGTTTTCTAGTTGGAGAAACATGTGTACAGACGCATTTTTCAACTGAATTCAATATCTGTCTCTCCAAAGTTAGAAGTAATAAACAAAAACAAAAGCACTCGCGCCATGGGAAATTCATTTTCCTATCTGGGTTCCTCTCTTTTCATTGGCTGTTAGATAAATACAGTTTCGTGTTATGCAGTTTGAATTCCTAGGAATTGATTTAGGGTTTCGTTTTGGGAGTTTCGTTTTCTATGGCTGTCATTTGCATAGCTTAATGAAAATTGGATTCCAGCATGTCTATAATCATTTGCACCAATAATCACATTACAGGATTCTCCTTCGCTTTAAGATGACAGATTTTGCATTGAAACTAGAAACTAAATCAATAACACGTTTACTAAATTTATCCTATGCGAAACTCTCGAGTTTCAGCTTTTTTACTTTCTTAGTTTTAAATTAAAAAATCTTAATAAAGTCTGGAATGTGGCGAGGAATTTTTATAGACCCACGCAATCATAAAATGTTGATTTTTTGGGTGAGATACATGTATGTACAGGATGTGTATAAATGATTGCAGTATAGTTTCGTCACTTTTTTAAAGGTCGTATTATTAGAGATATGGTGATCGAGTTTGGTGCTATCTAACAGCCTTATTGAGGCTCAAATTCGGCCAGCATGTCTCTGATAATACGGCCTCAAAATAGCGAAATCGCAGCACCTAGTGTGGGAAAAATAGATGTAGTATCGCTAGAACTGAATTCAAGGACTGATGTCTAAAAACATTTTATGACTTTATCAATCTATTTGCACATTAACAGTGCCATCAAGTATAGTAGCTAAAATTATAAAGCTAAGTAGTTTATGACGCTTACTTTGAAACTAATTAAAGCGATTTACGTTACAGTATGAATATTAATATAGCGAATTATTTTAATTCAGCTTTAGTCCATATTTGAAATAATGTTTTTTTTATAATACAAGCTTGTACTTGTATCTATATTTAGATTAAAGCGAGAAAGTAACAGTAATAAGGACTGGGATTTAAGTTATTTGACTGAAATGTGTGATTACGTTTTAGTTTAAGACTACATAGGTTAATTCAATGAACTGAGAAGTAATTAAATATTAGCACGCAACTATTGAAGCAGACTCGTGAATCATTGGATCCATTAAAATGCAACATCTGGGCAAAATGCAATCAATAACTCAATTAACAGCAATGAAAACTTTTGAATACGTGATTTAATCAGAATTTTACTAACATCAAAACATTTAACACATTTTACTGCGTTTAAATGACAATTCTTCTGTCTTTATACAGTACAGAAATCCCAAACATCCTTGAGATTAAAACTGTACATGCATACAGTATTTTGAGCCTTGAGCACAATTTGACTAATACGCAAACAACATACATTCATTAGTTAGGCAATCACTGCTTTCATAGGTGTAGTGTAGGAAAAACAATTAATCGCTTCAAATGGAGTAAGAAATCGATTGGTTTTATTTATACATCAAACACCTAACAAACAGCTAAACATAATGTTAATGAGTACAAATCAAGACCATGAATCATGGAATAATTTTGCTGAATCAGAATTGTTGAATCACAGCTATACGCTTGTATGAAACACACGGTATTTCCAAGCCCAAGAAAGGAAACTATTCCAGAATTACTAAAGTGCATGTAGTATCGTTAATTTTCATTCAAATGTGAAGAAGTAATTAGAAACAATTTTATTGTGCCGCAATGTTTCTTCCATATAATTATGATGAAATTAATGAATGATTAGTTACATTTCTTTGAGGACAATATCATTGCATATTTGTCTAACTTGGGATTTACGATCAAAACGATAGCAATTTGAGAAAGATTTAGCGATGAACATCCGGCTGGTCTGTATCTGAAGTGCCATCTTCCATGTACAATACAGTTTATTTATTTCATAAAGACACTCGAAAGCACGGTGATAAATGCGATGCATTTTGGTGGTGCTTCGTTTTTTTTATCCTGACAAAACATTAATTTTCTTGCATAAGCTTACTTGCAGGCTAGCAATAACTTACGATACCCATTTTCTGCAACTGACGGTTGAAATAATTGCCAGAGTAAATGTACACATACGTGTATACATCGTTGCACGGGGTTATGATAATTATGGGGAAGGCCATAGGAGCATCGCGTATTTTTACATTGAATTTGTATGGCAATTACTGTGCTGTACAACAGATTTTACAACAATTATGTCTGGCTTAAAACGTGTGCGGCCTGCGAAATTGCAAAAGATAAATTTAGTTCAAAATACCAAAACCCTCTGAATTATGATGTGGTAGACCATCGACGAATGCAAGCCAAAATAGCAGCCTATCACAGTCAAGAATCCAATCCTTGGAATTTCTGCTATTATATTCTCAAATGTTACATATACAATTACTTTAGATAAAAGATGAATTTGATGTTGAATCAATATCTTGTTTTAACCAATTTGAATAATTCAAATACTATATAAAAGTAAATTCAGAGAAATGAAATGCAAGAAAAATGACTTAGCAAGCACTATATTGCATGTGAAATACAGTACAAGACCATCAAAATTTTATTTATATTTTATTCCAAAGATTGATTTATGGCTGCTACTTAAGCCCAAAGAAAAATCAATCTTCAAGCTTGAATCATAGATCACTATGATGTTTAATGCTGGAATAAATTTATCCTTAAGATGAACATTAATGCCTGAATCATGTAGAACACAAGACACTTTCACACATTAAGCTTATTTCTAATACCATTCAAAGATTACTGCAATTTCTAACAAATCATTTGCAGAACAATGTCCTCGCTCTGTCTCGAATGCGCAACGAGTTTCAGTGATAGTGTCATTAATATCCATGTGCAAGCGTACTGCATGAAACAATCAACAACTCAATTTTTTAAGAATTGAACCATGGTATAGCATTTCAATACATGTATCAAGTTTTTAGTAGATTATACAAGTATGCTACTTGCGTATACATGTACTTCTAAATACTTTCTAAATGTATTGCTATATGCAGCTACATCCGACATCCGAATAGCCCTAACAACGTTATATGTGACAATAGTTGTATGTCCAGTAGCAGTTTAGGACATCCTTGCAGAAAGCAGAAGAGATAACAAAAGTAGGTGTGGTCAAGTGACGCCAATTACATTTCCATGGGCGTCTGATCTCAGAGCAATATATTTTGATGTTATAAAGAAGTCACCAACGAGCCAAATAAAAATACTATATCTTCGTTATTTTATCTAACAATAAAATATCATCCGGTTTACTCAAGTTGAGAGAATGGGAAGATATTCCAGGCCGGGAGATGAAACAAATCTAATTTCCTAAACAATTTATCAACCAACGCAGTAAATTTCCGAGCGTGTTTTGTTTGCGAGAGGCAATTACTCGGGCGTTTTGCAAGATTTTTAATGAAATTAATTGATTGTGTGGCCAGATTTAGCGAGCAACTCGGCAAGCCACAATATCTCATGAACAGCAACCGATAAACATTGTGCAAAGAAAGTGGATTTTCGCTTGATAGAGTTTCAGTAAACATTTCGTTGACAACACCCTAAAACGGCAGTTGGATCGAGGCGATAGATTCGCGATCAACAATCCCACTGTTGGGCACCTTTTTCATTTGGGCATAATCCAAACCAGCATGTCCTTAATGAAATATGCAACGAACATGCACTAAGCACATACATGCATTTGTGGTTCAAATAGATTGACACTTTTTACTTTCATCAACATTATATCAGGGTGACTGACCGAATCTTTAAAATAAACACTTTCTAAGGATTTAACATATATTTTTACTTCAGAAAGCACAAAGTCGTGTGTTTTGCCTACCACATTTTAACACTTAGGGAGCCTTCAATTCGTTTACATGCTTTATGTTCTTTTCAAGATTTTCATGTATCGGAAGATGTGTGGGAGATGAATGTCCCATTTTAAAAATTCATATGGCGTCAATTTAAGAAATTCTAGATGTATAAATAATGGATTTTAGCCCACAATTTTTTAAAAAGAAATAATAATGTTAATAATTAAGAAATGCCGTAGACGACATTTTTTAAATTTTCAAGAAATAATGTATTTTTACCGCCAAATGTATTAGTACTAATAACGGTGTGAGCACTAATGGTTAAAAATGGTTACAACCACTAAATGTCAAACATTGCATTTTTGTGGACATGTTTCGAAAATTTAAAATGTATTCATAAAGAAATATTCAAATGCATTTCCGAATAACTAATGCCAATGAAAATCGTTTTGTCATTTTAAAATTCCAAACATTATATGGATTTCCCTGACTTTTCCAGGCTAAATCAATTTCCCTGACTTTTCCAGGCTTTCCAGACGGCCTGTCGCCCTGTAAACATGATCAAATACCAATTCTGAGGTCCAACCACTACAGAGTATAAATCTGACATAAACACCTTCCGTTTTTTTGAAATTCAAGAATGAGATACATTGCTTAACATTTGGATCTGGATACAACAAACCCCAACCTAGGCTGTAGTTTGCATATGGTGCCATATTGCGCGTACTGAAAATCAAGTACATGTCTGCCTAGCTCTACTGGCACAGCTCAAGTAGCTCTCGAGTTTAAATTGTCCTCCTAAGGGAAGGTTCAAATAAACTTTACGTAAAGATGCAGCGATCCATCTCCAAAACTGTGGAGTAAAAAGTGGAAATCCGAGTGATGGAAAAGTGATACTTTTGGCACTCTTAATGTTTTAGGAAGGATTTGCTCGAAGCCTTTTTTTCATCTCGAGCGAATCTGTCAACGGGTTTGATAATCGCACTTCATGTGGCTTCAATGTCAACATAAATAACGTTAAAGATTATACGATTACGAACGAAAAAAGATGATGTCATCGTTGATAGTATAAGCTCCTTTCGGTGCAATGAACACCGATGCTCTTCTAGGGCATTTACGCGGTTAGTCACTATACTTTAAGATGACAAACAGTTTTGAAAGAAGCCAAAATAACAGAGAAACGTTTAAGAAACTGAACATCCTATCACTTAGACGTTAACCCGCCACCAATTTATATATCAAGTTGTATACCGAATCTCAACATCAAGCATATGATCAGTACATTCAATACTTAAATAAGAATATCCCAACTGCCAGATAAATCGAAGATATGCCCAAGGTCCCTTAACTCTCCCCCATACTCGTTCCAACTTGAAATTAAATATCACAAAACTACAGTAAACAAACTGCTGATAATGTTAAAATACAACATAGCAAAATAAGCTTACAGGTGTATGAATTCCCTGCTGTAGCGTAGACACCGGGAAGTGAGTTTCTCCTAACGGCTGTTATGCTGGCAGCATTAGGGTTGGGTTTGATATAGGCTGCGGTTAGGGTTTCATATAGGCATATCAAATCAAAAATATATCTTGTTTTGTTTTTGCACTTTGGATAAACATGATTAAGATCCCAATTTCTGTTGTGGCATATTTTTCAAACTTGGAAATTTGATCATAGCGTACCACTTTAATGGCTATAATGTGCATGTACATGTATCCAAATAAATAGTGAATTATTTATCCTCTTTCACAAAACGTATAAACCCAACCCATTTTAAACTTGAGTAATTAAAACCAGCAGAGGGTCTGTGACCTGCTAGTCAAGTTATCGTCGCGGCATTTACATTGCAGTAATGCAGTTGATAAGGACGAATATTCATTTCACTTAATCTGGTGACACTCTGATGCATCGTAATGCTCAACGGTGTTCGCAAATAGCCTTTAGCAAGCAATCGTTCCGAAGTTCATGTTCTCCATATATAATAATAAATATGTGCAACTCATCCGAAAGGCATTAGTTATACAGGACCTAGGACAAGCATATCTGAAAGAGTCCCCTCACACTGACTCGTGAAATGTGGATAAATTATGCGTCAGAGCGCGTAGTCATACATTGTGGGGGATCAGATTGTGCAATAATATGACACGAATGTCATTTTTCACGAATCACACTCATGCAGAAATAACGCAGCAAAATGATACCTCCATCACATCGAGCAATCACATTATAATATTGCATACAAAATAGGAAGTACAAGAAATGCGCAAATCGAGCAAAACTCGTAAAATGTTGGTAAAGTTTGGATCTGAGTTAATGGAAAATATATGATAAAAATCCGCTTACTGAGGGCTAAAAGAGTTGAAAGTTACTAGCAGCATCGTATTTCAGAGGTTTAAAAAAGTTTTTCAATTATTTAATCATTCTAAAACATGTATGAGATTCAAAAATTAGTAAAACCGCTGGTGAAAAATATCTGCAGGAATATTTATTTTATTATAATATTTTTGAGCAACATCGAACTCACCCATTTCTAAATACATGCAAAGTGGATGATCTAAATATACATGTTTGCACTGAGCACTCCTTCCCAAATTAGGATATGCCAGTAACAGAGTTAAAATATGAAAACACAGTGTGTATACCTCATATATTGTACAAGAAACAACCATGCAGGAGTTTTACCTTCTCCTTCAAACTTTTGCTCAGACTTAGTTTTGTGTAAGCGTTTCTGTACTTTACTAATAATTACATTGCTGAAATGCCCTAGCCTAATTGCTCAAGTTGTTAGAACGGCTTAATATATGCCACACGCGCAGTTTATCCTTGCATCTAAAGGAGGATGCTTAAGATGCTTTTTAGCGCCATGTTTGAGATGTTTGTTGTAGTATTAAGCGCATGCACGTACATGTAAATAAAGTGGTGGGTGAGAAAAAGCACTCGAGATAGAAGTAGTAAGAGTTTTCTCCTAAGAGCATTTCAGATGAAATCTTTTATTTCTCAACAGTTTATTATGATAGGAAAAAAGGCAAAATATCGTTTACCAAACGAAGGTGCCGATCTGGAGTTACATAAAAATTTTTTGTTCATTAAACGTATCCCATAGGCTCCCTAAATGCAACTAGGCTTATATACAGAATAAATATATTGAAATAAATGTAAATAAATGTATTATAGAAAAGTGCGTGTTAAATATTAAAATTATCAAATTACCTTAACAGGCACATGTGGTACAATTTGTTACCGTTAACGTTGTGTGAGAAATGCATCCTTTGTGGAGCCTTTTACAAATTAAACAGATCGTGAATATTATACGACGTGGAAGTTTATTCATGATGTCTGCAGTGCATTGTAGACGATCTTATTAACTATTACGTAACATATTATTCGGGACATTGTTGTATTAAAGAAATTGGAGTTAAAATGCTAACCCGCTTCCTAAATTGAGCATATTTTCAAAACCAATGCTTGTCCAACAAGGCACACAAACCCACGTAGTCATTTTTGAAATATTTTGCATAAACAATTAAAACTAGGCTCGGATTTAAAAACGTCCATTTTGCATTACATTTTTGGGCTACATACAATAAGCAACAGTCTCATGGCTCAAACCAGTATGGGATATATGTATGCGTTCATATCACGTCCATCATCGATCATACTGCGCTTTGCAGAATAAAAATGCCAGATTCATTTCCATTTCATCAAATACATACGCTGTAACCATCTGTTATATTTTATTCAACAGAATGGATGCGAATAAAAGCGTTCAGTAGCACTGCCAAATTCATGGCTATTTTACGATAAAGGAGAATTTAGACCAGTCTGGCCAAGCGCGTAATTGATTCTTCCGAATGCTGTTTAGGGTATATAGCATTACCCTTTATAAACACAACATCATTTTAAAACATAAATCAAATGATCGTTTATTTACTAACCCGCATTATCAGTTTAGACGTAATGTGGGCTTTAGTTAACTAAATTTTAATTTAGAGCCTCTGAATAACACTTATTTCCTGTGCTGGATTCATTGTAAAGATTAAAATTACAGGCTGTATAAAAATGTGTCTGCACCGAAAATACAAGTTCAACATGTACACTATACATGTAGCTCATCGGGTGTCAATGGAATATTTTGAATATAAAAATAGCAAACATTGAAAATGAGTATTAGTCTAGTCACAAAAAAAAAATTAATATCGATCATAATATCGATCATGTTGCCAAATGGTTTTGTGCTATAGTTCTGATACATGTATATACTTAAATCCTAGGGAAGTTCAGCCTAAAAATTTTCTTCTAAACGTTTTCAATTTGCTCTTATCTTAACATACAAGTATGAAGTACCGTATGCTATAGAAATATCTGGAGGATTGATTTTTAGGTTGACTTAATTAATTACACTATACAACCTATAGTAAAATACGACATGCAGGAAAAGCCAGCAGCCAAACATGTACAATCTGAAGTTGATATACATGTAGTCACTTGATACAACGAATTGATTTTCAGTCCCTACAAAGTGCTATATTTAAGCTTTCGAAACTACCCATATTTAAGTTATGGAAAATGCCTATATTTAACCTGGAGTATAAAAATACACAAAACACGTCAAGTTGTAGCCATGTAAACCTTTTAATGCATGTTCAAGTAGCATTTAGTTTCAAATTCAATTACTTAGACCGCATCGAACCCATACCAATTTTCCAATGTTAAGAGAAATATGATACGGATCAACCTTCTCACAAATAAAATTGCTCATTCGTGACACCGTGGAATTCAAGATGCGGTGTATTCTTTTTCTCTAGTCGAAATTCAATTACCTGAATTCAACTAGACATTTGGCAAACAATGCGACATAGGTTATGAAGCGCCCGAATCTACAGACAATGCTAATTCTGCATGAAACCGTAGCACACACAGAACTTTGCATAACCCATACTGGATTGGAAAACCAGCAAATCATATTAAGCTTGAAAGGAAATTTGTCGATGTATAAATATTTAATCCCGAAAGGGAGCACCGAAGGAAATGCCGTAGGAGTAAATGGCTTCAACGGCAATGTGCCATCAGACAGCAGCAACAACAAACACTATTGGTTCCAGTAGTGTTTGTGGTTTATGAGGTTTCCCTGCCAACAATTCAAAAAAGTTTCCTGCTGGTACGTGCGCAGGAAGTGGACGGAAGTCTTTGATGAGGAAATACAAATGTAAACTGCCCAGTCACTCCATTGTGATAGCAACGCACAGCAGCTGCTATGGTTTCGCTGAAGCTAAATGGCTGCCTTTTGTTCCCGGACTAAATGAGATGTTGCTCACACCTATACAGTTGCCTTCAAACTCTATTATTGGGCACAATTATCGGCCATGCTTAGATGGGCGATGCTAGCTTCTGCTTTATCTAGACAGCTTGCAGACTGTTTCAATTACTAACAAGCCAATATGTAGTCTCGACCATTGCAAGGCGAATCCATTAGCACCCAAAATCACAAACCTCAAGGTAGATATTAATTTCCCAACTCTGAAAGTGAACCAGCGAGACCGGAATTTGCACAATTCTTATTTACCCGGTACATTTAAATAAGTCAACAAGAAGGCTTCAAAAACTAGTTTCTTTTTAGTTATAATCGTAAGAGTTCGGATACATATGTACTGTAAATTATTCCCGGCAACAAATATGCAAAAAAAATATTTATACGTTGTAGTTCAACTCTACTTGTCTAGTATACAAAAATGATACCTGTCCTAGCAAGCATTCACAATTTATATGTTTTATGTTAATCATAATTTACCCTAAAAACGTAAGTTCTTCATTTAGCTGTCGACCGGCAGGCAATCTCTGACAGCCTACGAGTAGTTAGGGGAAGCTCTCTTTCTCATATGGCGTTTACAGGGTGACAAACAAATTTCAAATTTTGAAATTTAAGACTTTTTACTTCTTTGGAGAGAAATTCAGGACTATGTTAAAACTTTTGAGACAAATTGAGAATATTCTAGGATTTTTCAAACAGTATATATTTTAGAATGCAGTATTACAATCTATTCAGTGTGGTACCAATGTAAAGGCAGTGTTGTCAAACTGCACTTGTACCAAGCTATGGCTGTCAGCATTTATCTAAGGACAAGTAGTCTGACAACAAAATGTACATTTAGTTTTAGGAATTGTTTTTCAATTTTTAGGACTTTATAGGATATTTTCCACTCTTTATATAGCGGAGCAGCTCATAAAGTAAAGTACTGCCAATGGATGTTTTTAGATTGGGTTGCATGTACGTTTTCTATCTTTGATGACTGCAATGAGCATCGGTTTATCTACAAAGTTATCAACTTCTGTCTAAGAAATCTAATTGGGTACAAGTACAGTATATGCCCATGAGATTCAGCTTGATGGATGCTACAACAAATGTCACAACGAATCTTTTCGTCTAAACCAGGTCGTGAGCAATAAAGCAAAATGCCGTATATAAAGCATGTGGTATTTTCAGCTTTCTCATAAATGACTGAAAACCCTCCACTTCCTTCCGAATGGCACACCTGATTTTCAGTACCAAAGTGATTGCAGAAGTTGATTTTCGTCCCTTTCTTGGCTGTTAAGTGCAAGACCACACATTAACGATTTATAGAGCATATAGTAAGAGAAGTCCATGGACACACTGCACAATTCATTTTATTGACTCTGACATTGCGTTCCGGGCACCGGAATATTACAAAACCGTTGCTGCACCTCGATTTTACTCCATGTACAATGTAAGGCTGCAATAAAAAGTGGCAATATTTATTTCGCCAAGTCTGTGCATACGGCAGTGGCATTGATCATCATTCAATGGATGCCAGCGTCCCACATTTGAATAACAATAGATTCCCAAGAAACATTGCGAGGGACGTTTAAGAGAGGGGAAATGGTGCTATTCGTGGGGATTTTTCTGCTAAATGAAGCCGACGGGGTTGTTTATTATATCGTGAATATAGCCAGACAGTGAATTTACAGAGATATAAAACGCATTGGACTCAAACAAACCCACGAAATCCCCCCGGTTTTCGAGAAATATCCTAAAGTGGGATATAAAAGGTATATGCAGAATTTTATTTTGTTTAAATTCCTTTGTACTTAACCCTGCCTCCCCCAATACACATGCAAGAAGGAATAGGGATTAAAAGCACAGGAAAAGTGTTAAAAATGCATCAATGTTGAATTTTAGAGATGCTAAGAGCATGCAATATTAATCCTTGGTATTGAGCAGTTTTAAGTGCTACATTTAGGTGTACCCAATCAACTACTCAATAAAAATTAATTCTATATTTCGGCATAAGCTCCGCTGCTGCCCTTCCGCAGCACTATAAGTTAGAGCAGGCAAAATAAAGAAATTACACTTATATACATTGTAGGCTGGTTTAGATTAAGATAGGATAAACTTAAAAAAACACAAAGAATATATTCTGACAGTTAGGATAGGTGCCATTCTTGTTTAAAAGACTAATAGGGCTGAGATTGACATATTGTGTGCACATCTGGATTTCCAAAACGAATAATAACAATGTTTGAAAATAATTCACTAGTTTAGTACAAGATACTGAATGGAATCTGTCAATATTGATGCAATTATGTGCTAGTTTTGAATATAATTCTTGCATTCTTCATAAACCCCATTACATAAACGATATTAAAAAAGTATTCAGAAATGGGAGAGATAAACTGGAGAGCATTTTCTTTTTGAATTAACAAGATAATCTGAATAAGAGTGAGGACATTATTTTCAGGGTATTTCATAACGACCATAATTGAATTTGTATGGAAAGTTATAACGAGTTTTCAACGACTTCAGCCTTCAACACGGCAAAACCAAACTAATGCATTTGCTTGTTACCACAGCCCTCATTATAAAAAAGCGCAACTGAAAACAAAAACGTTTCCATCGTTAAATGAATAGGCACATCATTAGAGGGCATGAATTGCATTGCGGTCTAATCAAACCGCGCAGACTTTTTAACCAATTAACAGATTGGGTGCCATTAGTTAAATGCGATTGTTGCATGCATGGACCTACGTGAAAATTGAATTTCTTTTTCATCTTTGCTTACCAGACGTTTTATGTGCCTGAAAAACAACGGACTTACTTTAATTCAGTTGTGAAACCGACGTTTTTCAATGTGCAGCAATTACAGCAACGCGAAATTTAGGTGAGAAGAAGCTATTTTTGCAAAACCCAGACAAATTGTCCTTTGAGTAACGTCTCGTCTCCGGTATGTAGACTCGAGAACATTCTTACTTGGATTATGTAATTTTCTTCTCAACATGCCTTTCAAATAAAACAGCAATGTTTCTGCAATTTCAGAAACGTTCGCCTCACAGAACTTCACAGAAGCACGTTTAATGTTAGCGGGTTTATTACAGAAACCCAATAAAAGGAGAAAAAAGGGTAACGAACCAATGAATTGCGAACAGATGTTCGCAGAAGACAAAAATCTGATTGTTGAACAAGTAAACGATGTTAAGAAATCCAAAACCCTCTAAATATCTATTTACAGTGCCATTTCCTCCCTGAAAAAAATACTGAGAGATATTTTTATAAGGTTTTGCGGAGCTTTAAAGTTCCAAATTAACGGATGCAGTAATTTTACACCTTGATAAAAATATTCACATGTGTGCTTCTCTAGTGCAAGGTTCTATAAGATATTGCAATCCATACATGTATTGTACATTTACTGTGCAGTAAATAAAATAAACATAGGAGAAATAAGAAATGAGAAACAAGAAGAATACACTGCAGTAGTAGAGTCTTAACAGCGTAATGTACAGTCTAAAATTGAAGATTCTGTTGGATTCACCATTATGGGTAGGCATCACTTCGTCAACGCAGACAACAGTCAGTTTACCACGAGTAATAGCATTCCTATATTTCCTTAAGAATAAGGAAGCTAAGAAGTAGATTCTATGCCATGTCAAATATCGCGATTCTTTCTAAGCGTGTAATTTAAAACTAGTGCAATTTATGTTTTGCCCTGAGTTATTGTCGAGGGGAATCTCATCAGTTTTGCAGTCTTGGAAACAGAGCCAATCCTCATTTGTTTTCCGAAGAAACCACCTCTTTTGGCAATGGAGTACGACTGTCACGTTTAGGCAAAATGAAAAAAGAAGTTCATTTACCAACATCGTGTGTCAAGATGGCTTCTTGCAAGTAGCATCCATTGTTGTTTATGCAAAAAAAGCAAGGATAGTGGACTGCAGACCTACAGATTAAGCACGACGAGTACAACATAGCCCTACTTTATAACATTGTTTAGATACCAGGCTTCCAAGAAATAAAGGATGACAAGATAAAAAGGAAGAAAGCCACTCTAATACGGATGAGGCTCTCAGCTATACGCGGCGTAACAAAACAGAAGGAAAAAGGCAAAAGTAAACAGGAACAAAATTACGTTGTTTACAATAAATACTCAAAGAATTTTGCGTCGACCATTTATTGAAGATTGCCTACGATTGGCAACTTCGTCATGGTTAGACGAACAAGCACTGATTCAATTGCGAATGATTTGGATCAATGAAAGAGAAGTTCCGAACCAATAACTGTCTAATTAAAGTATGAAACTCAATTTTCCGTTTGGAAAATGTGGAGCAAATGTATCATACATTTTGCAGGCCACTAATGATTACTGATATTAGTAAATACATAGTAGTATACTTAATGATAAGCGAATCGTAACTTGGTATATTCCTGACTTGATGGCCCTAAATCGTGGTTGCAATTTATTCTTAATTGCCATCTTCATTGATGGCGTTACATTTAATATGTGGCTCGAGCTACCATTCTGATCAATAAGCGCAAGCTCTTTTTCCCTTAATAAAGCCAATACGTTTTTTTGGGAAGTGAAAGAGGAACAATCCACTCCATTTTTTTGTTTTTTTCGAGTATCTCCTTTAATTCCTCGACATTTTTATTCAGGATTCCTCAAGATCGAGCGGCTTACTTTCTGCTAATGCTTAACTTGTGATCTATTGTCATCGGAGACGATTAGGAAAAATAACGAGTAAAATGTATTCTTCACCCTTGCAGTAGCGGAGCAATATATTGTATAACAGATGCCAAAAACCGAACCGAAAGAAATAGACGAAATGAGCACTTGATATGCAAACGTGCTGTTGCTCGACAATATATGTTCGGTAAGAAGCACGACTCGCATCCCTATTATTTCAGCCGCCTTATAAATAACTTGGGAATAAAAAGCACTATAGCAAAAGTTATTTTTCGTGAAACGCTTGTCTGATTTCACGACACGGGTACTACGTGTAAGATAGCGAAAAAAAAAATAGAGGAAATCCAAGATGAACAAAGACGATTACCACACCACCTTCCTCAAGACGTTTCTCTTCTCTCATTCGTCCATATATCGTAGATTTCGTGATCCTTGGGTTTTTTCACCAGTTCACCACTTTTCATTATCAGACAAGCGTGCAGCCTGCTCGAAGATGCGGCAACGTTCGCAGGCATAAACGCAATATATGCTGAATACAGAACTCTTCATTCCACGCTTAGATAACCCACTTGATGGAGTTCAAAATTTAAAAATGCAAATCGTGCCATATCCCATCCCGCTGCACGTATTCTGCATTATGTGGATTGAGGAGGATTCGATAAGAAACGAGAAAAGGGATGAACAGAAACTGTCTACAGTAGAAACTCGCCAAAATAAGGAATCGAAGACGTTTCTATAGTTACTATGTTTTTAAACAAATTGGAAAATTTCAATTTGTTGAAACTATAAAGCTAACGTATACCTTTCATTCGTTCGATTAAATTAACAATGTAAGGCGCATTTTGAAACACCAAGCAATTATACAGTGAAACTTCGATTATCCGGCACTCGTTTAACCGTCAACATGTCAAGACCCATGAAAGCAACCGAAAACCGTTTTTTTTGAAAGAAAAGCAAAGTATTTTCACAGGCATAACTAAAATTCCATGGCGTCCATTCATAAAGAGCTGTTACTACAATTGTTCAAGCACCCATAATCTTCTAAAACAACAAAAACTGACAGATTCTATAAAAACGAATAAAAATGAATACAAGTATATTCATGTTTGTAATCCGTTATCCGTCTAATCGATTATCAGCTACACTCGCGGTCGCGGTCCCGACCCCTGGTGATAGTGGCAAGAACGCCCTGGCAGTTTGGGCATATTTATCACTCGAATGAAACCTAACTTTTTTAGGGTATTAATCGAAACTGAATTTTGAATTTAAGCCGCTTTCGATTTCAACGAAATTACGCCCATTTTTGATAATATGAACGTACGAGCGGAGCATGTTGTTGTATGAGCTGCAGTATATTATTAAAGTATTCCATTGTTTCATTTTCAATCAATTTGTTTTCAGTTTGTTTTAAAAAAGGCAATGAAAGAATGAATATTCCAATTCCTTACATTATGGCAGCATTTTATATGTACACAGTGTATTTGAACAATGATGATCACAATTCCAAATCAAGTCCCTAACAATGGTTTACAGCAGTCCAAATGCTGGCAACAAAAGCATCTTTGCTAGCCTTTTGACATCAACATAAATATCATATTCTTCGCAGATATTACTTTTAATGCAACTAAGTAATCTATCAGCGATTCAGGAAGCAGTAAGATAAACAAAAAATACTATTAATATGTGAAATATAAATGCAGCGAAGTCAGTTTGAAAAACCTGCACATGCTCACTAGCGCATCCCATTTTACAGCTACAGTGTATATGACTGCATTGTAATTTCTTTGTTGCTGCTGTTTCATTTGAAGAGAACCGATATCCTTTGATAAGAAATAAGGCATGAATTAGAGAAGAAAGATAAACGGTTTTTTCCTATCGAAAGGCAAAAATGAGACCGCAGACCGTGTTCGAGAAAGTAAAACAAATATACGAAATATAGCTTCCAGATGTACATGTATGTGTGAGGGTATGCATGTATATTGCTGATATATAAGCTACGTTTTATTTCCGCATATGAAATAAATAGGGAGGGAAGCATTAAAATTGTTATTTAAGACGCAATTTTAGCTGAACGTGATAGCGTAATAAAACATTCATTACAAAAAATGACAAGAATGGCATAATCATAGAGTTATCTATGCAACTAAGGTACATCCTGCTATTGCTCCTATTAAGTACGACTATTTTAAATATTTTACTGTCGAAACTGCATTCTTGGGCACCTCCGAGCGTGAACCTAACTTTGTTGTCTGAATTTTTTGAATATCTTTTAGCCATTCTGTATGCTGATTTCATTAACAAGCCATATTCATTATGGCAATGAGCTGTCACTGTGTTTGGTAACTAATTGCAATATGTAATAATGTAGGCATGCTCGTCGTATGTCCACTCTACTTAACTTTTAAATTATTGCATGGTCTAGTGCAGGGGCTATAGTCATTTACAAAATGCATTGTGGCACGGTATTTGCATGACTATGCTCCGAGCTACGTGGCATGTGACAACGGATATTTTCGTTACTTTTGGTAATTAACTGTTACACATTTCAGTCGGTGTAATATAATCTGTTTTCCAATGTGCACATGGACATGCATCAACAATGTTGTGAACACAACACCGCCGATAGCATAAAAATCAAAATATTGTTAAACACATGTACTGTATGCATGTAGGTACACATTTCTAGGTAGCGTAATTCCGCGATATATTTTATTAAAATTCAACAAAAGCATTTTCTTCGCAAAATTTCAAATTTATTGCCAGACAATATATTAATTCCATTTATATATTTATTATGATTAAATATTGCGTTATGACAAATAATTTGCTGGCAAGCTTAGTACTGTAGATTGAAGTAGTTAATTATCAGATTTTAATTTCCTTTGACAACAAGAAATTAAATAGTCTCGCAATAACTGGTATTGCCCATCTTATATTTCAAAGGTGAAGCCAATATGATCCCTAATGGTTATAGCCAATAAGCTGCAGGAAAAATGATTGGGTAATTTGACGTATAGTTGAGGCAGAACACCGATGTAAATCAGGGGACCAATAACACGAAATTGCCAATGATGTAAAAGGAAACTGGCTCGTGTTCGCTGGCTGATCAACACAAGTACCTCCATATGTTGGGCAGTTGCATAGTTTGCAGTATAGCCCGTCTCTAGGAGGTTGGATTGGACTTGGAGATAGGAGTAATTAGAGATGCAAAACTCGTCTCGTGGTCTCGTAAACATTAAAAGTGACGACACTGCATTAATGATGTAATCCACTTACAAGTAACTTCTTAAAATGTTGAGCAGAATGTGGCATTTGCACAGGGCCAACCCTCGTAAGCTACAATATGCTGATTAGCTCGTCATCTCCCTTCTTTTTCATCTTCCTGAACAGCAGCTAAGTATCCTATTTGCTATCTCTTCATGACTGCAATGTTGCTGCGCAGGAACATACATCATGTGTGCATCAGTCGGTGCAATTAGTTTCCTCTATGGGTACACTGGCGCCAATTTAAGTCGTCTACCGTTAAAGTTATCAACTGTCAAAGACACATCGGTCTCATAACCGTGTTCTTCTAGGCCTAGATATGCAACTGGAACATTGTAAGTGTTTGCACGCAACTGCCGAAACCTGTATCGCAAATGGGTCTTAAGTAAAAACGTGTAAACGTCAAATAGGTAATTCAGGGTGTAATAAAATATGCGGAAGCGCTCAAAAGCGCATCTTATTAGGGAACTAGATTTGTGATATTAATAAATCACGGAAGATAACGTCTACACAGACTAGCAGCTCCTTTATGCAAATACTGGGAAAGGGTCGAAATGCAAACTTTCAACGAGAAACACTAAAGAGTGATCGCGGTAATAAAGGTATTAATAATTTAGAAAGAAAAAAGAAAGGAGTATGAAAGGCCGCTTAGGGAATTTAACGAATCATGCAGAAAAAAGGCAATTCAAAACTGGAAAGCTAAAAATTCTTAGATTTGAATCCCAGATGCTTTCAATTCAGTTTTCATTCGAATAACTGATTATATACTTTAAATCGTAAAAATTCGATGTTTCGAAGAAAAAAAAAGGGGAGTAACGGATACATTTTAGATAATTTCGATCCTAAAATGCTGGGTTAAAATGCGAGTCTGGTCATGAAACGAACTTCGAAAGATGCTTTAAAATAAACATTTTGAAAAACACGTTGAATTATAAATTTACGTTCGTATTACATAATACATGTAATTCCAGCTTAATATGGTGACCCTTTCAATAAATTCATAAATTGGTTTAAAGTACGTGCTTTGTTCTCTTCGAGTTTACATGTACATGTAGGTGTAACTAAGGCTGAGGGCGTCCGGTCCTTTACCGTTGAAATGGTTAATATCTTAATTAGGAATTTTCGTTTAAGAAGTTTGATCAGATCGACGTTGCAAAGTGCCTTTTTGGACACACCTGATAACATGATTAGAGCGAGCGTTTTCCTTTAAAATATACTACTGTAGATACAGTAGCATCAGACGTGAATTTGTAAAAATGGTTATGCGGTGGCTCAAGCGATAAATCTTCATCAAAAATAAATATCCGTTTCTTTTGTATAGAAGCATCTGGAAAACGATACACGAAGCAAAAATCGCACGTTCAATTTTCGATTCGACGAAAATTGTTTCCAACCAGACGAAATAAGAAAACTATATGATCAGTAATTTGAAGAGCATTGGTTTAATGTCCTTCTAGCACAATACATAGCTGGCGGAACCTCGTTTTGAGTAAACAAAACCCATACAATAAGCGCCTTTTAGAAATACTTTTTGACAGAAATATCTTGGAAAACTGTTTCAAACAATGATCTTAAAATGGATGGTAAGTACATTCATGGTGACAATTAACATGTGGACTTCGTCATGCTTGCAAGTTTCATATTAACTGCTATCAGGTTTAATTAAAACCCAATCTAAGAATGTTGAATGGTCTAAGCCATGCCCCGAAACAGAGCCTGAAGCAGATAACTGAAAAGGAGGCATATCAAAGTCGAAACAAAAGAAAATAAATATTAATAAGAAAGTGATCCTTTCATAAACAGTGGCAGTATTTAGATAGCGAGTAATATTACTTAATTTTGGAATACTATATACATTTAGCCGCCAGTCAGGCCAATGTGCAAATGTCAAAATGACAAGCTAGTAGGAAGTGAAAGGACAAAAGAAGTCCATTTCACTAAGCATTTAATTCGTTCAACTATCGTTTGTTATTTTATTTCAACGTTGGGAACTAAGATAAAGTCAAATTGAATAGGTTAACAAAGGGCTGAGACGTAGCCCCGCGTCAAAATCAATTAACACCACTTAAGGACTTAACCTTGTTTACTGAAGCAAACTAAAGCTGCATTTTGTGATAAAACTGAAACCAAATTAATGAAATAACGAAAGGTTGCAAGCCGTTTCAAAGTTGCCACATGAAAATTTGCACAGAAACATTTCCTCATCAACACAGTCGTTAATTGCATCCATTAACACTGTAAGCAATTTTATAATTTGCAAACACGAGGACGACTATGAATTCATAATTACGCTAGGCAGTGGTATTTCAGTGTTGCATATTAGAAAAGCAAAATCTATTGGGAAATCGTCTGCTTCAGACCCATGATCCAATTACAAATTCTCAGTTTAGGATGATGTGAGCGAGATGAAATTTAATGCAAAAAACGCTAATTCACACCAAAAACAATGCATTTTTGGTATTTATCAACCAAAATTAAGACCTCGAACCATTAATGTCTTAATTATGACACACTTGCCTTAATTGTCGTTGCCCGAAACATTTTCACTTTTGGCAATTAGCGATGTAATTAAATAATCCAATTAGATGTTGTTGACGCTCAATGCTGCTTCAAAATCAATTTATATCATCTGGGGAGCTAAATTGACGCGATAGGAATACAAATGCAGTGGTGTCACGCTGAGAAGTGATAGATTATAATCGGTTTTAAACCCAGAAATTATGCAATAATTCAAAACAAACCTTAATGCTACGAATTGTGTTACCAGCATTAAAATGTTTATTCAAATTAAATCAATACGTGTGTACAGTAGGCCTGCTTAAAAATATTTTTTTTAGAATGTATGATGATTGTTTGAAGACAAGTAAGCATAAGATACTGTGTAATCCCGAAAAATAATCTAAGTTGTACCGTCGCCTTTCTTTATAACTGAGATCTTTGGCTCATCCCAGCAACCCAGAATTCCATCTAACAATTTTGTTAAATGAAAAGCAGCCAAATACAGAATACTGCATATAGCCAATTCCATCATTGGTGTATGACTGTTTTCACTTATCAAGATTGGCATACCTAAAACCGAGGTTATGAAATGGATTTTCCATTAGCCTAATGGAATGTTAATATCAAACTTCCATAGTAAACATCACAGGAAACCCTTATATTATCGCATACAATAGGCATTCACCGTCTAAAATTAAAGTTCAAAATGATTTTGAGCGCTTGATCGGTAGAATTTCATAGCTACAATGTACTTTCTAGGAATGATTTGGCAAACAAACCGAACTGCAGTCTTGTCCACATTTTATCAAATAATAGTGAAGCACGACGTGTGTTTACATTCCGCTTTCAATTTTTGACAAACGATTGCCCATTTTTATGTCTGCCTGCATCAATTGTAATGATGTCAAACGTGCATTTTCGTTATTTGCAAAAGCTCACAATTATATTTCGAGTTATTACTATTATGAAATTTTAACTTGCCCGGATTTCTCATACTCATACATCAAATGACATGTATTTTCGAAGGCATCTAGAAATTGGGGAAAACATTCGAATAGTTCAAGACAAACGCAAAATGTGGTTGGAAAATGCAATCGAGAATTGGCCGAGAGCAAAATAAAAGTCTTTTATGATCTTTTACTGGCATTTCCAGAAAAATAATTAAATGAATGACAGAATTACTGCTACAGCAGTCACCGACACCCCCCTTTAATTCCCATTAAAGGATTGAAGTGAAGAAAGCCCCTCTACCAAATAAAACTCATAAATATTTTAATGGTAAAGAGTGCTTTGTGCTTTCTTTGTCACAATCTGGAAACTTTACTCTCAAACATGCCTTAAGTTTTAAACGATTTTTGCCACGAAGGAAACGTCGTCGCAATAAAATGCATATAGCGTAGTTACGAAGGAGGAATGTGACTGCTTATAATAGGGTAATATGCAAGAGCCTTTAATGTGTTTTGGAAGGATTCAGAAATAATTGCCAGTGCAATTTGGTCCACAGTCTGCGCGATGGTCCGTACGACAGTTTCCTTGTGCTGCCAACTCACATAATGGGCTGGACTGGCAATTAAACGAAAGAGTTGAAGTGAGCTAACTCCAACACGGACATTTTGTATACACACCCTCGACGTTATACATGCAACATGCATTAAACATACGTACAAAGTGTGCGTGCATACTGGCGTCACCAAACCATCTAGCAACACGAATGCATTTTGACAATCACAAATAAATGGAGGGCCAATCTCCCTAAGGGCTACAGGGACCATCTAGCCCACTAAGGTATCATCCGTTAAATTGCAACTATGCATGAGCACGACTTAAACATCCTCAGTGTGTGCTCAATAACCATTGTCGTGAGAATTACTTCCATTTGAATTGCTGATATCATATAACGAGTCTAGACTCATCTCAGAAATGCACATGTGAGAATGACATCACTTACAGTGTGTTTTAAATTGCAAGTATGCATTCACCTTTTGAAAAACTTAAAATTCACAAATGCTATCATATATATGTATAGCATCTCGTAAACACCCTAGACCATGAAGTCGCGTGATTTACTCGGATTTTTATCCAAAAGCTGCTCTAGAATCGTGACTGATGATAACGAAGACATTAAAATGCTGTTTGGCAATGCTAACTGTCACAATTTAGTAGCGCCCTTGAAGGGCTAGGATCAATAAATATACAATTTCAATTTCTGTATACATGTATACAGTACGTGTAGCTCTAGATCACTTTGCAATATATACTGTAGCAATTTTGTTCGAAATGTATTAGAATTTCGGAACTTTCATCGTAAATTCTCAACAATTTCCATTTGGCTGAAATAATAATGTAATGAGTGCATGTCCTGGCACTGCTCTCAGAAATGGCACGACAAGCTTTAACAATCATATATCCTCGCATAAAAACCTTTGTAAATAACTGTACCGTTGCTTACATTTTTACAAACAATAGGCATGCTTCATTTTAACAATTACATTTATCGATTCTTCAACTCCTAACATTAACTTTTCCCACGAATGGTCATTGCTCAGTAATTCATTACATAACCGCAACCCTGCCATTAACCTTCGTCGTGTTTAAACATTAGTTTTGTTGTGCATGCAGTCATTTTCCAACTCATTTGTGCTAAGAGTGAACCCAAATTTCGGGAAGAGCACGAACCAGCAAGTTTCGCAGACGTTGGGCAGTAAACCTCAAACGTGCCATCCCAGATTGCCATAAGTACCCTTATTCTGTTCATATATTGGCCATCTGTGTCTACGCAGACCCCAAAGTGCAGCTAAATTCCTAATTTAAGTAACATTTTATGAAACAAATTCTAGCAAGATGGAAATATATCTTATAATGTTACATTTATAATATGGCAATAAGAAAAGAGTAAACAGATATCCTGCTTTAAATGATGATGTAGTTTACTTGAAAAATATACCCACGTGAACAAACTAAAAATAAGCAGGCCTATGAATAGAAGACAATACATCTCGACAATATAATCATTTAATATTTTGAGCTCATTTCATTTGGGTATTCAACATTTTGTATCGAAGCACTATAACTCACTGCGCAGAGAGAGTTTTTGGCGAAGGCGTGGCTCCCTTTTATCAGACTTAATAATCAATCGGGTTCAGTGTTTAAAACCTCCCGATATCACCAATCGTTATAGAAATTTGCAACTAATCTCTACAAAACCCATCAATATTTACTATCAGTGTGTGATCTCTATTAAAAGAGAAACAGTGATCGTAATGAAAATAGCTAAACGAAAATAAGCTTAGCTGATACCAAAGTATCGAATTTTAATTAAAATGTTAGTGAAGATAACGAAATAAGTGTAATTATCAAAATTAAATGACAAAAAAAGAAAAATAAAACTGCACATTACAGCTAAATCGCTCCTGATGCAAGATTTAAAAGTTGCAACACAGAATGAATGTAGGCCTACACCTATAAATTATTTCAAAATGTGATTATGAAAAGAGGATGATGATTTTAATTTTTGTTAAGTAGAACGGTTACATTGACATTGATTACATGTAATTTATTCAGTGCATAAGGTATTACAGCAATAACGCCAAAAGAAGTGTTCATCGTACATCATTATTGCCAAATCTCGTTTTTGAAATGCAAATCATGGGGTTGGAACAAAGAAAGGTTTGCTACAAATTGAATTGTTGGAATACATTTCAACCTGCATTTGGTTTTCATTAAATGACAGAAAAACTCCAATGAAGTGTGTAAATAGAAATTAATTGAAATTGTTTAAAATTCATCACCATTTGAAAGATTGAATGAAACCTATTTACCCTGGTTGAAGATTCGATTTAATTTTTTGTCCTTTAAAACCCAACTGCATTTAGTTGACAACGACTTTAGAAATTGAAACTGCAGCAAACTCACTCTTAAAAGGTTAATCGCAGTAGGAAATGAAAACAGAAATCTTATTTAAGAGCAACAAAAATCTACGTCTCAACGAACTAAATGAACTGAAATAATCTTTAAGTTGGATTAAAGAAACCAAATAGCATTTGACGTATTTAACTTATCAGAGTAACATTAAACTTGACGGCTAGCACTGTCGTCTCATGAAGTCACTGATTTAAAATAACGAAAAAATAAGCAAATAAAATCGTAGTCTTTTGCATATTGTCGGTAACGTTCTGGTGACGTTACATACTATCAAAATCATAATCTTTTAACGCATAAGGCAACGAAATCTGTCCAACTATAAAAAGCCAAACAGCGGAGTTTTGCAAGATTCGCAGTGGAATGTTCTAATATTCAGAGCAACAGCTAATAAAATTCCGGTATTCCTAAACATGTTTTCCACCTACAGCACAGTATGTTTTTAGTTCATGTCAAATATCTGATTTCGGAGATGATATGTCTGGTGATTGTTAAAATGTTACAATCTTGTTACAGAATTTTTAAATTTAATTTAATATTTAGTAGACATGGAAATATAATTGTTTTACGTTTTGCAATTTAAATGCAGCTTCAGTAAACACGCAATATTTTGACTGATAAACTTCAAAGGAGATGTTAAAATGAAAACGCAACTCCAGTGTAATACATGTAAAATAGATAGCCAAAGATTAATTTAACCGCTTGAATCACTGCATAACAACCTTAACTGAAATCAATTGTATATACATGTGGAAATACAGGTTTAAGTAAAAAAGTTATGAAAAGGTATGCTACACGCCGCAGTAGTCAAGAATAGGTTTCTTGAAATATAAAACTAGGATGGCAATTTGCAAACCCAAAAAATGGCCCAATAAAAATCTAAAAATCTCCCTGCTTACGTTTGTTTTATATTTTCTCGCAAAAAACGTTTTTGCATATACATTTACTTTCTTGAGAAAATACACCCAAAGCATAAATTTCTATCCTATGAAAAAGTAGCAATTTAAATGTGCATCAGAAATAAGCATGAATATTGCATACCCTATTTGATGAGAAAAGTAAATATTTCACCCCGCGCTAGATGTAAACCTTACAAAATCAGCTATAAACTCTAATCACAGTATCCGTACGCCTAATCGCTTTTGGCGCCGTCATGTCACAATCAAATGCTATCAACAATCAAATCTCTATGTTCATACATTTCACAGCGTGCCGTGTCGCGTGAAATACTCTCAAAAGCATTTTAAATTAAGCTAGAAAGAAAGAAAATACAGACATTTAAATATGAATGCCTATAGGTAAATATTGTCATATCAATGATCTTAACATATTTATGCTAAACCAAATGATATCTTTAAAACCAATCGCTGTAAAATTCTTTCTTCATAAATGTTAAAAAGTGGGTATTAAGGCAAAAAATCAACAAAGATTTCGCTATCATCAAAATTAATGCATATATAAATGAAATAATTTATTTTTACTAAAAAAAATGTTTTTAATATTCGTTTTTCAGTTGAAACAACTTATTTGAAATTAAGAGTCCATTAAATAATGTTTGAATTGTACTGTTTTAAAAATACTTTTTAAAGTCTTGTTCAGGGAAGCTACTGTATATACAGTACATATCAATAATAATTATATGAAATTTACAATGAACTATATATATATTAATTTCATCTCACTATAGCCTACCAAATCGTGACGTAAGAAAATCATAGACATTTGTGTTTCTTATAAGTTGTATTCATTATACTGTAGCTTATTTAGTTTAAGCGGCAGCGTACACTGTATATATATACAAATAGCACACCGAGCTAACTAGTAAATGCGAAGTGTTTATAAATGCGTGGTTTAATGTTTCATGAGCTCATGCGCTAGGATTTCTACTGCAATCCACTATTTAATGAACGTAGTTTACGCCAATGTAACAACAGTATACGTTTTATTTAATTAATTCATGGGATCTATGCAAACAAAAAGTTTATGGACCGGCGCATTATATACCCTCTTATCATTATTTATATTTTATGGCGTGTTGGGCTATTGTCGGCATAACTTGCATATCTGCATCATGCTACACTAATTCCAATATTAAATATGTAACGTTATCGAAATGGCGAGTAGGCCTATATATTGCAATTCAAACAAACGCATCGACTATGAATATTTTATCAAAATCCTATAATACATGTTTAAGCACACCTTCATGGCGAGTAGTTATGCCGAACGATTAACTTAGAAAGCACAACAATAGAGACAAAAGTCCAGCTCAACAACAATATTAAATCGTATAGCTGGAAGATATATTATCTCTTATCTATCATTGAACTTAGTCATTTCCCTCAAATTAAGTGCCTTTCAGAAAAGTCATCAGAAGAGCTCAATAAAACTATGACCCATTCCGCCCTCCTTGCCTCACATTACGCCATCATAGAGTACTTGCAATGAACACATACACAAAATGAATATGCATTATTACAAGTTTACTGAACTATACAGCAGGACAGATAATATGCGAACATCAAACATGAAATGTAAACGAATGGTGTATATTCTCGGGTATATGAAAAGTTTGCTCTGCCTATCATTTAGGGTATTGGCAAACGACAAGATTTTAACCAATGCATGTCACACGATGTTTAAATTTTTTCCATCCGAATGGTATCACGATCACGGAAAAAATTGCGGACAATACTGTATCAGCACATGCTGTCTATGCAAAATAATGTTAGTGCATAGCAACAAAATAATTGACAAAAAACAACGAAGTTATGTAATAGGAATTTTAAAAAATGACCAAGCTTGGTACAAAATTAACCATGTCAATAACCATGCTGTTGAATTAAACAATATAATTTAATATGTCAAGATAAACAGAACTTACAATAAGTATGTTTGAGTTGGCTAAACCATGCCTTTCGTATGGAATAATGAAATATGACAATTTTCAAGCCCAATGCTATGAGAAGAAAACGTCTTTGCACCTTAATAAGCAGTAGTGAATACAGGTATTGTCAAGTAACAGAATACGCGCTTGCGTGTAAATATAAATGAACGAAATCATGAAAATGAAGAGCAAGTCGTCAATCTCTCTCTAAATGTCTTTTGGTGCCAAAGTGAATTTCCGTAAACTTGGCGTGCATTATAAATAATTGGGAGAGAAAATGCCCCCTGATTTTTTTTGCCAAGAATGCATCTCATGATGGGCGTTCTTAACGGTATCTTATTTGTGTGCAAAGCCAGCGAGTTTTCGTAATAATTATATGCATATTCCTTGGTTAAAGTCTCCTTGTTCTCGCTGGTTTTCAAAAAACGTGAGAAAAATGTCATTACTGAATCTGAATGCATGCGTGTAGAGTGTTGAAGGAATACCTCATGGTGATAATATGCTTGGATTATTATACTGAACAGTGAAACGTGGCAGTTTTAATTTCTATGGCATGAAACGTTTGTGCAACACGAAGGCGAAAAGTATTACGACTGTAGTTGAAGATAGGTGAGCCATGCTTGACAAAACTTGCACAAACAGGGTCCTATCTTTTGTAACACTCTAATGCACACTTATTTAATGCATAATGAAAGCGAGAGAGTCGTGGCCTGATGCAGGTTGACAAACCGAGGTTTACTAGCATGCACGGTCTTGCATAGTCATGCCAGAAATTATGACGATAATTCAATAATACCCTTTCCAGTGCAGCATATAAATCCACTCAATGTCCTTTTGCCATCTGACATGACCGGATATAGTGCAAGCAGCACAGCTAGTAATCCGTTCTGACAGCCTGCTTAACAGTACACGAGTGCAAAATGCAAATACCCGATGGTTCAAAATGTCAAGCAGTCAACTTCTTCTACAATTTTCAACGCCTCAAAATGAATCTATAGTTGAACTCTCGCATAATTCGTGCGACTGAATATCAGATAAATTTGCAATAAGAGAAAATTCCCTGAAACTCATTCAAGTTATCGTCTCCCACCGCAGCCATACATAAATAGGTTTTAATTCAATTCACTTATAATCGATTTATGATAACAAGGATTTGAACATGAGAAAATCACAAAACTGGTGCCTGCCAATACTGCACTGGCAGGTCCACTTCCTTTTCGATAAGCTGAGTGCAAGGCATAGAAGTCATCTCTTGGGTTAACATAAAGGAAATGCCAAAACAGTCAGCCAACTACGGACAAGCCGCAGCAATTTTCATAAAGTATGTACAAAATACAATATACCTCGTTGGAATGCAGTCATAAAATTGGTTTATCTATTATACTATCGGTTGTGGGTTAAAAACGAACTTTCTTGTGTTTGAAATAAACTCAATTCAGTCGATTTAATAAAGAGACGCAAGCGTTGTATAACTGAAGATGGATGCAACAATTGATACCAGTTAAATAATTCAATTGCAATACAATTAAATACTGCAATTGCAGTACGTGTCTTGGCATTGACAACTGCTTTTATACAGGACATTATGTAGTCGCTAAAAATCAAAGACCATTTCAAGAAATCTCTGATGGAAAGATGTACTACAATAATGAGCGTGCTATTAAGTGCATTATCTAGCGAATCGATTACTAGCACATATATTTTTTTATTCAACTCATACTGCATCCATGCGATGTCATTCATTTTAACAACGACATCTCTTAATTGATTACACAGCACGAGCTTATTATGGCACAACAAATATTAACAAAAGTAGAAAGCAACTGATTAGCGAGATCTTGCAGGAGAACATACACTTGATTTTTAATCATTTTTTATTTAACATTTAACAAATCATAATTTTATTTCATACTATGGTTTTCTTTCATAATTTAATTATTTCTTACCGAAGGGTAGGAGAGGTGGAAAAATAAACCAATGCTTTGCTCTTGCTCAAATAGACTGTATGAAAACTCAAACGACGTTTTCTAGTCTGGTGATGCACATCACGTGCCTACTCATATCCTCAAAATGCATGTATACTTAATAGAAAACTATCTTAAAAAGCATTTCCGAAGGGCTTTTTTAAAATAAATTATACGAAAAGAAGTATTATGTAATATTTGGCCCTATGTATGCAGAACACTGATCTAATTAACAACATGCTCAATGAATTGACAACGAACGAAATACTGCATATAGTAATAATGAAATTTTAAGGCCTTGTCTAAAGAATTTATTATGCAGGGTGGCCCTTGCATAGAAACGGGCTATTTTGAAAGGGAAAATAAAAACTTTATAACTGTCTTAAATTATTTTTGACCTATATGCTACATTAAAGAGTATTACATGTCATTTACAAATTACATCATAACTTGGACTGGGGATCAAAAATCGATTTACATCGGATAGTCCAAAATCGATTTGAAATATCGATTCACTTCAATGGAAAATTCGATCCGCTAGTATTACAAGATCGAATTCAAATCCCATTTAAATAAATGGATACTGTGGCTAATATCGATTTTATAACTTATAACCTATAGACAAATATACGGGAAATTTTGTCTGCTATGTTGCCAGGGCCATGCTTCATCAGGTCATTACAATATGACATCATTCACGCCATTTAATAAACATGGAGCAATATGGAGCGGTGAACAAATTAAGTGCTTTTAGCAGTGGTATCTTATTTCAGAAATGGTCACTCTTCCAAGTCATAGCATGTTCTCACCACTCCATTGCCACATATTTATTAAATGACGTCAATGACGTCATCAACTCATGACCTCATGGAGCCTGGCACTGGCAACAAACAGATGAAATTTAACGTTTTGGTCTACTAATTTTATGGTAATACACGTGATATGCATACAACAAACAACCCAAGTTCACACGACACAGATATTCACTTCAAAATGGTGATATACTGTACAATGCAGTAATTTGGTGACATAGTAATTTAAATTTTAAATAACGAAACTATAATTTCTTCCCTATATATAGCTGTTGTGTAAATCTAAGTAAAACACTACATTTGTCGCCATTTATTGCGTATCCATATTCTCCACAGTTTAAAGTTATACTTTAAATTATTCAAATGAAATTTCCAATTAGCAGCCAAGCGTCATAAAATATTCTCTTTAAATGAGCGCTGCAGGCTATATATAGGAGAACATGGCTTGAATAATGTATGCATGTATGCCAATTAACACACGAAATGAAATGGCGGCCTGCAATAACATAGACAGGAATGTGAATTATGTATTCGCGAGTAATTTCACTCACAAATATGTACATGGATGATATGGCGCAGGGGTTATGCGGCAGAAGGTGCAGGGTTAACTTATGAGGAAATGCCGATTTGGTCAGTGATATTAACCAAAAGCATAATCCCGAAAAATGAGCAATCTGCAATTACCAACATTAGTACATCGGTGACATATTGCAGGAAACGAGTTAGAGCGTGGCGCAGAATGATAGAGTGCATGCATATTAATGAAAGATTATAATGGAATAATGAAGGCCCGTAATTAAACCAAGGATACACACGTGTCGGGAATCCAGAACAACGGCAAAACTACCCACATTTACGAAATTAAACACATTTGCATTACTGCGGTTAGGTTTGCAAGATTCGTGCACACACAATCATTGATGAAACATACAGTAAGTGTGGATTGTGGCAAACTTTCGCGTGTGCTATAATCAAAACTACACGAAAATGTGTGAAAGGCAGATGCAAATTAATTAAATAAAAATTAATGATCATTAACATCTATAAGAAAATAAATTGTTACGCTGAAGAATTTTTTAATAAATTAAAATAAAATCAATACTTATGATGGCAAATAAATACACGGCATACACTGCCTGCTTTTATACATTTGGACATGTTTTTTCACACTTTTTTCCGTTTTATTAGATCAATATCTAATAATGCATTCAA
>JAQGAF010000504.1:0-49748 GCA_034687865.1 Kryphioiulus occultus | reverse complement strand
TCTCGCATACCGTCAGGGCTAGGTCGTTGCAATTTTGCATGACGAAGCTCCACAATAAGATAGGATTTTTCCGCATTACCCCTATAAGGGGGTTAAACAGAGGGGTTCATGTATCTCACGTACCATAAGAGCTAGAGCATCGACATTTTTCATGGGAGTACCTTAGGTGCCAAAGCCCTCCAAAATGATTGGATTTTTAATATTTCACCTCTAACAGGGTTAAACGGGGATGGGGGAGTTGTTCAATGCGCCTCCTTCCAGTGTAGACCCCAATGGATATGCATGTACACACCTTGCTTCCTTAATTCTTGATGACACTAATGCGCCTATTATGAAACTAACCAAAATTTATAGTTTTAACAAGTCATCACAATCGATGTATTTTTTGATACAACTCAATTCTGAAACAATGCGCACCTTTGCCGCCAAATTTTCGTTTAAAAAAACAAAAAAACGTGCAAACAGCGTACATTTCAATTTTGTAGGAATATAATTACAGCAAAATGCTTGATTCTGAACTTTTCTTTTCTGTTGCTACGCACTTTTTAAACACTAGCGTCCTTTGTTTATAATTTTAAAAACGCATGCAATGAGCAGCTGCAATGGTTTCTTCATGCTACATGGAGATAAAATACGAGTGCATTCATGTGGGCCATTGCAATTTTTATTAGTCTCGCACTGTGAAATGTACTGGAACAAAAATGTTCGGTAATGGCACCCAATTACTTGTGTTTTTTTCCAATTAAGATAATTGTGGATATTCAAACCGTGCTCCTACGGCTTATGATCGCTCACTTCGTTTACTTAAATTAGGGTAATTAAATGTCACAGCCATCAAAGTTAACAAACTCCGTTTTGTAACCTTATGGTTAACATTCGCCAGACAAACAGAAACAAAATTGCGAATTTGGGCAATACCTCAACAGTCCGATTAAGTAAAGCGTAACACCAAAATTCGTCTTTTAAGAAAAACCAGATACTTGTAATTACTAAGAAAACTTTTCATGTTCTTAAATGCTAATTATCGCTTGTCTCCCTATTACATGTGTATCTTTAATTGAACAATACTGCATCCTACCCAAGAAAAGGAGCAGTTGTCCTATGGGATCCTTGAAATAATTTCATGGTTTTGTTACTCCATACAGCATATATACATGTGATTTTCCCTCGTTCACCTACATGTATATGTTGTATGTTGAGATTACAGTATCATTCATATTTTACAAGCTTACTTGTTATTTTACTCTTGAGCAACTTTGAGAATATGAAAAATATAACCATGCACCTTACACACCAGTTACGAACAAGCACAACATCTGGATAGTTTATCCTAGAATTACAATTAAGTAAAAAAGTATCAGTTCAAAGAAATAACCAAAGGATGACTTTTTCATGTAATTCGACTTTTTATGTTTGCTTTATATATGCGTTTCTTTAGGACGTGGCCCTATTTCACTGGCATTGGGTCACGGCCGCCTCCTGTAGCAAATATCTGAACTTTTTTTTTGTCGGAAAGCATTAGATAATGATGATTTCTCGAATGCTTTGATAAGTGCAAATAAACGATTATTTAGGACGCAAACAGAAGATGACTTTTCGCAATTTCCACGTCACTTGACACTCACCTCAACCATTTTACGCATCGTTTTGCATTGGATAGGGTAGCCTTGCGATGTTTTATTTCAATTAGACTTCTTAGCTATTCACAACTCTATAGAACGATTCGCGAATTATACGCTGAATCATGAGTCGGCACCGTTGACTTTTCAAATAAATCCAAAAGTAGTAACCTCAGTTACTTATATTGATTTTGGCGAGTAAACTTTGCAATCCAGTTTTGCATGCCTCCCTTATGTTTAATGAAATTTTAATATAGCAAATATCGTCAGTTGTATCTCGTAGACTACCATTTGTAAAGTAGGCACTACGCATATGGCATTCATGCTTATTTGTAAAAAATTGTATGCATGTTTTTACTCAAGGTGAATCTTTCGTTCCGCATATGGCTGTTGTTTGGAAAAAAACTAAGAATAAGTCTATTTAAAGATAAATAAATACAGAAATAACTCATGAAAGCAAAGACTAGTGGGATTACATGTACATCCAGATTAACATGAAAAAGGAAGATTTAAATTTTCGTGCAACCTATAGCAGAACGATTGTTTCCTTGGTGAGAACATAAATTGTACAAATATATTCGTACGTTAAAATGATAGGAAGCCTGCAGTGAGAAGCTTTATGCATTGCTAGTGATATTAGAAAGGTCAAAAGCCATCAAGATTGCGTGACCATATTTATGGACGATTATACCCAAAGCAAGCATATTTATTGAACTGCAAAAACAACTCGTTCGAGTTTTACGTTTGCAAAGTGATGTCAAACAGTTCTGATGGGAAAGTTTATGGTAGGACGTATTTATTTTATGGCGATAAAATATGACGAGGACAATCAACTTGCATGACACCATTTCTGAACGTGAACGATATCTAGAATATACAATAATCGTTACACTGTAAAGATAATTTTAAGACGAAGTAATGATGTTGATCAATGTACATGTATATGGTTGTGAAAAATAACCTGACATGAAAGACCGCGACAGACCGCTGAGGACATACGGAACCATTTCTGTCATTGACCACCTCCATTGCGTTGTTACTAAGGGATTTTCCCCTTATCAATGAAAATGCTTAGGAAGTCATTGTCCCAACTCCTTGAGCCGAAGATGCTGCAACTGAAAATTGTTCTGATACATGTACAAGGGAATTTTCGTGGGCATGTAATTTCTGTGGACATTGTCGCGCTTCAGTGCTTTCCCTTTGTGAACTTGTTTCTCATTTCCCTCGTTTTCAAGAATCAATTTCATCATAATTGCAAAATGAATATGATTAGGCAAGCTGGTGCCTCTCGATTCCTTGACCTGTTCTGGCTGATTCAGGGCAGAACTCGGTGAACTGACTGTCAATGTTGTCATGTGGAACGCTTCAATTTGGGCTAGTCCAGTGCTTGGCCATGCACGGTGAGGTGACATTTCAGAAGATTATCACAATTTGTCCACTCTTCAATGCTTAACTTGTGTAATTTTATAGCCAGTATCATACGTTATTCTGCTCTAAGGCCCTCGCATGGCCAGCCAGTGATTATCATATACGTTTGAGGAAACGGTGGTTTCTTAACGTTCGTGAAATATTTCAATTTTTCTACTCGTTATATACGCGGAACTCAGAAGTGTGTCCCATAAAAAGCACCAGGTTTCTTCCTCGATATATGACCTGATAGTTTAATATCAAAAGGTGACCAGTTTTTATGCAAATAGGCCATGAAGCTGGAGCATGCAACGTCAACTATGTTGACAGTTTTTATTTAATATCAAATTTATTGTTTAACTCTATGATAGAGACATTCGTCATATTGATGGTTTTATTTCTCATTTATGAAGCTAAGTATAAAGCGAAGGAAACCTTGAGACATTCAACCCGGAACACGCATATTCAGTCTCTATAAGAGTGAAATAAAAATGGTTTTTAAACAGTTTTTATGCAACCAGGGGAAAAATAGCCATAAAAAATACAAATAAAGGAATTTGGCCAAGGAAAAAAGTGAAGTGTTTGATTATAAGGTTTACAATAAAGGGGCATACATAAAAAAACGTGATGGTGAGTTTTTGGAGGACTTTTTTCCACACATTGTTTATTGCGCTCGTCTGCTTTGCAAGTTTTTGCCCAGCGAAGTCGCAATCTATGATTTTTTTCCCCAGAAATCTCGCAAGATTATACTTCAACTTGTCAGAAGGTTTGGAGAAAAAAATGAACGCTAGATGTAATATTGGCTATTTTAGTATAGTGTCAAGCTTCAAAAGTTATTCTTGAGTGCCTGAGCGAGTTTAATAATAAATTTGTGCAATATTTCCGGAAAAGAATGGTGCGAAATTGTTATTTTCCGAATCGGAATAGGTGGCAATTGACTTGATGTTGAGACAGTGGACATTATACTTCTTATTTCAAAAGTTTTGAGAATTTCAATGCTAAAAGAAATTCAGTATTTCTGTTTCGAGTCGAAAAATGAAACAAAAGAACGCCAAAGGCCGGAAATATTGCTGGAGGAATTAACATTTAAGTCTTAATCTATCAAAATCTGAACTGACATTTTTGTGACAAATTGATTCAGCAAATTTTTATGCTAAAATATTCTTGACCCCAAAGAAAAACACGCCTGTATTTTGATTGGTTGCTGGCTACATTTAACTAAAACTGTTGATTTCAAATTGCTTTTAGGTGTAGGCTAGCTGGATATGTATATATGAAATTTAAATTCGTTTTACCCATCACAGAAGCCCATCACATTCAATGCTTGATTGAGCGCCCTCTGCGCGTTTCGACTGAGTGAACGTATGAATGGCGTTTTGGTATTAAAATGAAATGAAATTCTGAAGTAATCATTGCTCGTGTTAACCTTGTGTAGACCGAATGTGTGCGGCGGTTTGCCCTTGAAATCAAGCCATGCAAACAAATATAAATAATAATAAAAACGAATTGATTGCATTGCTGTAAGAAAGGGGCGAAACTTTCCATTGCGTAGCCAGCGCTGCATGTGAAATGTCTGTTATTTCCAGTGCAATTATCACTAAAATTACATCCTTAACACATGAAATGCTGGTGTAATTGAGACAATTTGATCTGAAGGGGCAACCAGGGGGCAGCACTATAGGTTAATGAGTGCTCTGCCAGTCGAAAACAGAAAAGGCCAAAAAAATGTTCACATATGCGTACAGTATGACACATTGATTAGCCATGCGATTAGGTTTTATTATTCTTGCCTCTTTCATCTAATTTCTGTAGTCCAAAATAGCGAATTTGCAGAAACTTTTTCAACAATCTATTGGTATAATCTCTAAAGGGTGCCAAAAAATAAATAAGAAGACCTAAATATTAAAATAGTCCTAAAACACCATGTACACTGTGTTTCAAATTACCTGAACTAAGTTAAATGCTGACAGAGAATACCTTGGTACAGTCGCAATTTGAAACAACTTTTTTCGTAAAGATGAATAAAGGTTGAAATTCTGCATTCTAAAAATTTGTTTGAAACTGTTTGAAAAAAATCCTAAAATATACTTAATTTATCTCCAAGTCCTAAAAAGTCATAAATTTTAAAACTGGGAATTTGTTTGCCACCCTGCTTTAGGTGACAATGTATACTTGTATAGAGACTATACACAGAATGAGCACACGAGACAATACCAGAAATTATTTATTTATCATGTACTGCAGTGAGTCGTTCCCATAATTTTAAGGGGCAAAATGATCGTGAAATAATGTTATCGATAACGTATTGTTGTTCGATGGGGTAAAATTTACAAGTGGCGAGGATTATGTCAGAACCAGTTTCTACGCCTGGCTCAGTTCAACTTTCATTGAGCATTGTAGTGATTTTTAATGGGTGACGTCATCGGAATTGTTGGTGTGTAACTCCCACTTCAGTCCAATGAGGCTGCATGTGCACGCCTAAAATTATACCCCTTTGCAAAATGTCAGTCATTCCGCCCACATCTGTCTCAAATGCAAAATGGACGACTTTTGTGAAGATGGAGGAATAGAGGAGGAGGAGTGCATTTGGAGGGGCCAAATGCGAAGGTCGTTGTCAAGGGCGCATTTTTACCTGCACACGCAAGCGTTGTTATCTGTTGTTTGTTGCCTAACGAATTACCTTACCTACATGTACATATACGAATTCATACACGAACAATCCATAGAAACGTGACAGGCTAGCCAACTAATAAACGTTTTGTGTCTTTCTGTCACAGTGTTTGTCCAATGGTGTTGGGACAGTTGCTCATCTGTTTTTGTGGCCAGAACCGGGGTCATACATATTTCATTCGACCATACGATTTCTCATTCTCATTCTTATCATCGGCTGGTACTGTGTCTCAAGTAGTTTCAGAATTACTGTATAGTATATACTGTATATTAATCCGTGGGAAAGACTGATGGGCTTACTCAAGCAGTATTTGGAATATTCCTGAATTTACCATTGTTATGAGTGCAAGTGACATGCACAAATTAATGTATTTGTTAGCAAACAATTCAAACGTAACAATTTTAACCAAAATGAAGCATTAAGGAGACATCTGCTTAAAAAACCCATTTTTCGAAAAATCAAGGATTATGAACCGCCTATTAGTTTTTGAAATGTAGTTATTTCCCACATAATTAAATGCAAACATTCTACGCTAATAATAATGCTTTATCTCCAAAATGGGCGTTGATTGTGCCCCCATGCACCACATGAAATTGTCTAGATTTTTGCTACAAGTTTGCTCGAAGATCTTATCATCATCTCAGATTTTTGCACAGGAAATAACAGGACTAATGTGATCCAGCTATAGCATTTAGTACTCATTTAGCCAAGGTTTTTGTATTTTCTACAGTGTGTTGTCAAGTGGCGAAAAATGGTGCATGGGAAAATGTTCCTACATGTAGGTGGTAGGCCTAAGGAATTTTATTGTGATTAGTATTGTTTTAAGGTGGAAAACAAATGCGTGGCGAAATAGAGGCAATTAGATGCAAAAGTATACAGAAACCTTGAAAATAACGTTTTCGAAACACATTTTTGATTTTCTGATGCAAATTTAGGTGTGTCTCGACCCACTGCATTCCATATGCTCTTGTTTAAGCTTAACTAGGGCCTACTCAATACAGTATATGTTAGATACTTAATGAGAAATTTAAAGTTTAAGTTGGTCCTGCCTTGGCGTGGTTAAAACTAACAGGAAGTAAGCGTATTGATTTATTCTTAATTTAGACAGTTGAGTTTTGAACAAGTGGCCAAAAGTAAAATAAGCTAATTCATAATTTTGTCAATAACTCCCAAATTTATCATTACAGCTTCCTGCTTTTCCCTGCATTTTTCTGGGTTAATCTTAGATTTGACTAACTTGTTCATGTCTCTGATTGAACTTAATTCCTTTCCTATACCTCCTGTCGCGTTTGGCACTAATTGATATTTCAGTCAATAACTGGATTAATCTCGATGCCTTCCTTTAAGGCTTACCATTTCCGGATTTTTCTACATCTCGTGCAAAATACCAATTTTTTTAACTGTGAAATGCGCTAACTAAAGTGAATAAACATGCGTGCACTGGCATTACGTGATAACACATGTTATCATATATGGCATTTTTTTATCTAAAATAGTTTTTTTTCTTTATTTTGTCCTTTTGGACCTGGTGGCGAATAGGTTAGTTCAGGTTAATTTTCCTTTAGCCACACCTGCAGCTGCTTGCTTTGATTTTTCGTTTCTAGTTCTCTAAAATTATTTAAATCAATGTGGTGTGAGAAATAACTATATGTTTGGTTAGACCGAATTCTTGTGATTCTGATTCAGGTTTAATGACTGTACAATTGTTGACCAATTTTAAGTTATCACCACCAAGATCATCGCCATTTTTTCTTGCTTCCCCATTCCCTTCAATGCGGTAAAGTTTTACAAAAACAATACATGCAATAAGTACAGTCTGCCATCGATGTGCTTAAAACCCAACAGTTGAAGCACGACAGTTACTTCTTCGATGTTATTTTTACAATTTCATTATTTCCTTTCATTTCCCGTAGTGAAGCTACTAATTATAATAAAAACTCTTTCACCTGAATTCTCAACTCATTAAAAATAAAAATGGAAGTGTTTTGTACGAAATCATGCTCCTATCCCCCAAGTTGTGTTTGAATTTGGGATTGTTAGTTTCTCTTACTAAAATTCCCATTACACATTGATGTCACAATAATGTATTCTCCTAGTTGTCGTGTACTGGTATTACATAAATAGTGAATTCATTCTGTCCTGGGAACGAGATATGCTATTTCCGTACTTGGACAACGTTAGTGGGCAAGTCACTACTTCCAAAGTGAATTATTATTGTAGGTAAACATAATTCAGTTAAATGCTTATTGCTGCATGGTATACCTAATTATAATGGCAGGATTTGTGCGACGACGAATGTCTACACCAAGGCTATGACGCTTTGGCTTGGCTTAAACGCTAATTGAATGAAAACGAAATTCTCTTAATTGAGATGTAATTATTTGGGCGAACGTGACAAGATTTTTAAAAAATGATAATGTCAACTGAATGTTAATTATGGTTCTACTACGCAGAAAATACTGCGACATCCTTTAACCATTATTTCATTGGCTAAACGCAAATTGTGTCATTAAAAATAAAATATGCTTTAACCAGTCCACAATTAACGATGTATACTTGCCATCAGATGGTGGTCGCAAACTAAGGAACACATGAAAACTCTGCTGTTCTAGGGAAACATTTACACAGGGTTGGGAAACTGGAAGAAATATGACCAGTTTCCGAAAACTTTGGAAAATGAAAAAAGTGGACGCATTCTGGGAATTTATTAAATTTTCGAACCAGCTGTGGTTTTAAACGTCGATGACCCTTAGGTGTCAGTGCCACCTGGGGACGGAACGCTCAAATTGGAAGTTTGAAAGCCAAAACGGAGATTTGTTTAATGTGACAATTGTACAGGGTACGTCCGAAATTGTCACGTTAATTGCACTACCATATCGTCATTGTTATTATAGTGGACACGAAAAATAAAAAAATGAATGTTTTCGGAAAAAATGGGAGCATTTTAAACGTATAATTACAAAAACACAACTTACCAAGACTGAAATATCATTTTTATTAACGACTTTGTTTCATGACAGTTGTTAGGGAAATTCATCGAAAAATGCGAATTTGGGTCGGTCTAAGAAATTGCAGGCTCTTGTTTTCTGGCTATTAAAAACTAAATGCAAGTACAAGCTACATATGCACACCAAAATACAGGTACTTCAGTTGCAACAATACCTCTTTCATAATTGATATTCGCGAATAAGTAACATTAAATTAAGCTTAATAATCTACTTGCCTTGAGCGTATGTATATGGACTAGTCAACGCATTATTATAATTGTTCGACGTGTGCAAGTTTTAAATAGTTTCTGCATGTGTCCTGCCTATTGTTCATTGTAGTTCTTTACAAAATATTTCTTGAGTTCTTCTTGGAATTGTTTCAAAAAGGATTCAGCGAGCTCATCCTTAACGCATATTTCTGCATTTCCAAGGACGTCGACAATAGCAACATACATGAACATTAATTTCTATAGTTTGTTGTCTGTTGCTGACTAATTTACGACCATTTTTAATTTCGTTCGGTGTTTTTTAAAGCCGTTTTTGTTGGCATTTGCATCATAAAATTAATTGATTCAGGAACTTTTCCTTCTCTCGTTTGGGTGGTAACTCCTATCTACCTGTACGTGATTAGGGTATTGAGTGCAATCAATTATTGGTTCAAGAAAATATTACGCAAGTGCTTTTTCGTTCAGTATATACATGCATATGAGGCAAACTTTAAAAAATGAAACATTGTTTTTTCCTTATGATTATGATTTCACAGACGTCAGCTACTGACGCTCTTTGGGAGTGGAACATAAATTAAGGTGATGTTAAATACTATGCAAAAAATTCTGAGCATTCGCTTGCTTTAATGTACAGTATTTTAATTCGTTTTCATTAGCATGGCTAAGACATACATGATGCTATAGTAAAGCTAGTCGCCCATTTGTATTCCGTTGTTAAAACAATAAAAATGAATAGTGGTACAAATTTGGCAAAATATTAAAAGTAAAAGGTGGTATAGTAAAACATAATTGTGCATGAAAGACGGTTCCTTTATTTCAGGGGTAATGAGATAGATAATGTATGAAAGTGCAGGATCAGCACGAGTTGATTCCGAAACCTTTGATTTCATGTGTTGCTTCTCATGATCTCATCTTTTTACAAATGCAAGTCAACAAACAACACTTTTTGCACCTTTAGATTTCTATTCGGGAACATTCCTATAAAGGTCAAAGACTCTTAACATTGAATACTTTTGAGTGGGCAAAAAGAGGGGCAAATGTTATTGGGTCTGGTCAAGGGGATGTAAAGTTACATGTCGAAGGGAAAGATTCATGATAAGACTGCAAGCAAAGGAGCTGGAAAATGGCAAGTCAGGGGCAATTTAATGTCGTTGATTGCCCATTGGCTAATATCAAACCCCTAGTTAACCAGGCACAGCTGGACGTATAACTGAAATTGCCTGCAATGTAATAAATTCCTAAAGTCGATTTACAAAAGAAGGGAGGACATAAATAAAGATATTGCAGAGGTGTTGAAAGTTCTTTAACAACAAGTTTTTGAGAACAAACTTGTTAATTTGTCACCAGTTTTTAATTTCATTGATAAAGAAGTGCGTGGAAAATTACCATCAGACCTTAATATATAGGGTCATTGCAGTAGTAATACAGTCGCTAAAACAAGTATTGACAATTGGTTTTATTTTTCACAAAAAGTGTCGCAAAAACAACTTAAAAGTTAACCAAAGAAATATTATTTAAATAGAGACAAGAAAATAAACTATTCATGACATTTTTGTTTGTTTAAATTGACGTGGTTTAAAGTAAACAGCAAAAAAGTGAAAAACTCATGTCGAAAAATGTATGGCAAAAATACAATGGAGACGTTCGATGTCTCCACTTACCCAAATTTCCTTACATAGAATTTTATTTTATGGCGGAACACATTCGCATACATTCTGGTAGTCCTGATACAGTGCATGTATAATCACTTAAATGAAGATTTTCAACGCTATTGTATCCCGTACAGCCCCAAACCTACACCACTATCCCATGAGAAACTCCATGGCGAAAGCAGTGCTGCTGTTTGGGACTGTATGGGATATGGTAGTGTAGAAAATCTTCATTTAAGTGATTATATCATCAGGACTACCAGAACATACATGTATGTGAATGTGTTCCGCCACAAAATAAAATTCTGTGTAAGGAAATTTGGGCAAGAGGAAACATTGAACGTATCTTCCATTGTATTTTTACCATACATTGCCATACATTGCCAATACTTTTTTGACATGATTTTTTTCAGTTTTTGCTTTTTATTTTAAACCACGTCAATTTAAACAATCGAAACTCTCATGATTAGTTTATTTACTTGTTGCTATTTAAATGACATTTGTTTGTTTAACTTATAAGTTGTTTTTGTGACACTTTTTGAGAAAACAAACACCAATTGCCAATACTTGTTTTATCCATTGTATAAATATAGTAAGCAAACAATTTTCTTCTTCTGAGAAAGGAGAATATGGGTCGATAATATAGTCAATTGCAAATTACATGTATCTTTTTATTTAGTGGAAATATAAACGAAGACTTGTGCAACACGTACAACATTCACGATTTGGCTAATTTAAGAACTTTGCAGTTAATTGAAGTGCCATTTTTCGTAACGTCTCAGGATTCGTATCCTGTTATTTTCTCTTCCTTTTATGGCTTTTAATTTGCAGTTTGCTGAGTTAGTTCAGTAAAAACCCTATAAAACAGCTGGCTGGATGCAGATTCTACGGTGTTCTAATGATGACTATACATGTTCGTATGTTTCAGCATTGTCACAGTCGAGTTACGTAACTTTCTTTAACGCAGACTGGTGCAGGCACATTGTCAAGGTTAAGGTCATCCAAAATTTCGGTGCATTATACCAGCTCAAACGAATATAACAATACTAAACACTATTGCAAGTTAACAAACTAGAGTCGCCATCAGACAAAATTTAAATGAGTTCTCAAATTTAAGTATATCATTATGAGTTTGGGCGTTTTGGACATTGCCATATTGGCTCAGTTCGTTGGCCTGGCCTGTTGTTAAAACCCTTTACTTGGATTATTTCATTAAGTTGATACACATGTACAACATCTTATTAACGGAAATTCGTGACTGTGACATTTTTTTTCCTTTCTTAATTCATCCAATTAATTAGTCGTGGATGTTGAAAATGTTTCTTAGGCCGTTGATCGCTTTGTTCTTGCGGTGATGTCCGCTCGTAAATGCCATTTTCGGCTATTTTAGATATCGTCATGCGTTGTTTGAAATGCTCGTAATTGGCGAATTATCTAGAGTTTAGATCCTCCATAATGACTGACACTTGTGAACGGTGACGATCTATCGGCAGTAACAATCTAATGTAATTCACGTTTTTGATTATAATGATCATGAGAGATGGCCATACATGTACTGTATATAAATTTTACCCCAAAATAACTTGGCCTCAGTGCAGATGTGCAAGATGATTTAATAATTTACCGGGTTTGAGCTTAGGAATGCTGCTTAAAAAAGCACCTTTTAGAAAAGGTTAATTAATGTGCCAGGAAATGCAACTTTCGTAATGGAATTTTCATAAATCATTTGATACTATACTTCACCGTCTGGAAAAGAAACATAGAAAAAATATGTAAATATTAGAGTATTGACATTTTTCTTAAACCTTAATCCTTTACTGTGCACCATCTTGTGTATGATGGTCCTAACCATTTATCTTTTAAAGAACCAGTACAAATCTGATGAAAGTTGAGGAAGCAAATTAACGCATTTGTGGCTTTGCGAATAAATGTAAGTGTATTTAAGACGCATTTTATTTGTAGTTTTCGACATGGCGAGTAATCACACTGATACTATTAGGAAGGAACATGTTTTCTTTTTCGGCTTTTATTTCATTTGGACCGTCATCCGTATGCAGTTGTCTTTTCCATGGGAAAAGTTCACCATATTTGCCCATGAGTGTTGTCTTTTTAGAAATCATGACAATTGTTGGAGGTCTCTGTGCTTAACCTTCGAGCTAAACAAACCTCGTTCTCAACCAGATTGAATTGATAATGGTAGGTGTTCTTGGGAAATTGCTCATTTCAATTGTATTTGCATGAATTAATTCAAATTAAAAGGCAAAATGCCACGGTTTTGATTCGAAAGTTAACGTTCAGACTACACAACGGACAGATCGGTTCAGACTTTTCGTTAATTTCTCCAATTTTTTGTTTGGGTTAACCTACATGTACATGTGTTTAGGAAAACGCTTTTAATTATTTTACTACTTCGTGGCATATTTCTTTATGCATATCGAAGTAGCAAATCCTCATCAGCATTTGAAGCCACCTTCATAAATTGCCATAAATAGAAAACAAATTATACATGATAAAAGAAACTTTCGTTATGTTGCTGCTAAGAAAACTCTAAGAAATATGGTATGCATGCCCATGTTAGAATGCTGAGCTTAACTTTATGTTGAAAGAGATGAGGGTAACCTATGGTGAGATGAAATGGGAAGATGAAGGGGATGGGATGGAAGGGTGAGGAAGAAATTTGACATGGGAAAGAAACCAATGAATTCCTGTAGCAAAAAATGGGGAAAAAGGAGGAACTGTTAACATGTATGGGGATTGTTTCGCGCCCTGCACGCCACCTACAACAATTTTTGTACGAGGTTATGCAGTTTCAATTGCACTGGTAACTGGTTTGGTGCAGGCCTATCTAATTATCTAATTCTTCGCCTAATTGTATGGAATTGTCTCATAATTATACCCGAGCTGAAATATTCCGAGAGTAATTCACACTCGGAATTACTTCGGCTGCATTTTTATTATGTGACAATGACAAGAAGGACATTCGCGAGATTCAATAATTACACTGTTAATTCCTATTTGGCCACCTTGGCTTAATGTCAACCTCAACCTTAATGTGACGAGCAAGTGTTAAAAAAGTGTGCCAAGACTTATTCAATTTTCTTAATTGTACAGTATCGTTTTTGCTAGCTCACAGACTTTTGCTCTCCTGGGATATCTCTTCCAAGTACAGCTAACGTTTCTGCTTACGTTTTACTACGTCTTCAATCCATAGGCTGAGGAACACACGTCATCATTTCTAATGCAGATATTAAACTATTAAATCTGTTAATTGCTAGAGGTGACTATTCAATTCGCATAGCTGTCGCGCTTGGTTGCAGCGTTAGTCAGGCCTTGTTTGCACTCTTTTAGCAGTTTATTAGGAGTATTAAAACGCCATTTGAGAACAGGTACTAAATAGTTTTATTTAGGAACCGCATTGGCCAGTGTTTTGGCTGCAAAAATCGGTTCAAAAATCATAAGAGTGAAAGGGATTGAAAATGGGGTCAGTAAATTCACTCCACTGGTCATTATAATAAAAATGACCCAATAGAGAGGGGTAAATTAAATATTCTTAAAATTGTTTTAGTCTTAGGGGGGGCCAAGAATCCCTTCACACAATTGCGTTAATTTACGGCCTAATAAAATAAACCAATTTGCGCATAAATGAAATTACTTTCCTCCTTTTCAATTACTTTTACTAGGAAAACTCCATGGGGGTTATGGAGGCGTTTGGACTCATACGAAGTTTTACTGCTCGTCGAGGTCGGAAGAATTTGACTAATTTTATTTAGTTTCGTGAAGTTTGGGCTACGCGAAATTTCCATGTTTCCCAAGTATTTTTTCGTGCTTATCGCCGATTGAGGTTTGGTTCTAACCTCATTCGGAGATTAAAGTAGGTTTTTAAATTCGATAACATTGGTGATTGCTCACTAACATCCTTCTTAAACCTTCGCAACTGACTGTAATAGTTCTTCACAGAATTGGGAGATAATGACCAGTGGACCATGTTGATAAATAACATTCCATAATTGTCTGTGTACTGGATAAACAGAAACGGATTAACTTACTGTAGTTATCTCATCTGAATTCGAGAATTAAAGTATTGTGACGCCCAAATGCAACTAATTCTGTTTAATGGCAATTTACAAAATCTTGAAAAACGACCAAATGGCATCATGGCCATACGTGTATACACGTACACTATCACTAATTCCAGATTTACATTTGAATCCGCTTCAGATGCTTTTAACTGGGACCCCTACTTTTGGTGTGAATGCCAATCTGCTTATTTGTTCTATAAGAGATTTTTTTGTTAAAAGCAAATCTGTTGACTGATGGAAAAATACATCATTGAAATGCGTCATGGACTTTTGTTATCTTTTGCAATAACATATTGATGCTAGAAGCATTATTCCTGAATTTATTGACTAGAATACTTACTTTAAAACACGAACGCAATAAATATTTCGTTAGTGAACTACGTGAATATGCCATGCGCCATAAAGAAATTTGCGGGCAATAGTTTCGTTGCCATCCGTCTTCTGGAATAGCTTTTAACACTTCTAAAATCGGTGGGATTAATTGTGACCATAGGCTTACAGACTGCAGTTTTCTAGAGTTTATATAATTAATTCGTCACTTGATATTTATATTTATCCCACTCAAACATATATTTATCAATTTTGTGATGGTGCCAATAAATGAATCAAAAATGTTATCAAAAAATTAGAAAATACACCGCATGGTATCATCCACTCCTTTGCTTTTATTTCCATGGTTTTTTAAAGATACAGCAACTCCTTGACCCAAACTCGCCAAGCGAACTACTCAGTCGTGCCGACATCTTGACCTTTCCATGTCTGATAACAATAGTTTCAAACGTAATAAAATGTTCTATAAACATCACAATATTATGTTTGCCTCCAGCTGTTTATTTAAGAAATAGCTCAACGTACTTGCCATAAAACCGTCATCTATACACGGGGCACCAGAGTTGGTTTTCTTTGCATAAGGGCATTATTTTTCATTAAAATAAAAAAAATCATTTTTAAGTTTTGCCAAAGTTGCCAGTGTCAGTATCTGGGTATCGCAATACGCTTCAACAATATGTACATGTACGAAATCTTTGGGTTTATGGTCTAGTGTGATAATTCTTATCCTACATTCTGTTCCAGAAGAATACAAAAAATGCATAACAGATGACGAAGGGATTTTCCCAGGTAGGCTGTGTACTGTACATTATGCGTAAATATCGCTATGATAGCACCAAGCAATTCCAAAAACATAAAAATATTAATGGCCTTATAACGCTTGGAAAGATTGTTTTGAGTTTGTTAATTAGCGTAGGCTCGTTAAATATATAAGTATTGTATTGGTAATTAGCATAAGTACGTTAAATATAGGTCATATTGACAATGTTTTCAGTAGTAGACTAATTTCTGTTTTGAAATTACTCGCAGTATTAGCATTAACATGATTCTTTGTTCTTGACACGTGCGTTTTAATGGCCAATAATATTCGGTGTCCTGATTAGATGGACTTTTAAGAGATTTTAAAATAACCCTATTTTCAAGATCGTTGGCCTTTTCCATTTTAATTAGCATGCAAGTCAGCCTCCTTCTCCATTTTGATATTAAAGCGAATTTAGTCGGTTGACATTGATCTTTTTTTCATACAAATGCCATTTAAATCTTGACCAAGGAGATTTCGTTAACCTTGACTGACCCAATTTGAATTTTTATCTGTTTTGCTTTAATATCTCAACTACCTACAGCTGAGTTCCCACTGTTAATGATATGAGGTTTATCTCAAGTAAGATATCCGCCCTGGCCTATTAATCTTTAAACTAAAGGACCCCTCGTTATATTATTAAGGTCTTTAAGTTCCGTAAGTTCATGGCTAATTGGAACAGCTAGGTCACCTAGGGGAATGTGTCCACTAGCAGGGCGTTGACCGCTGTCCACCCAGGGCCCTACTCGTCCTGTCTTGCCTAAAAAATGTTAGAGGTCCGTTAGTGGCCACCTAGCAATTGGTAGAGACATGTGATAATTTACTTCAGCTGTTTTGTATCGGTACACAATGTTAAGATGTATGAGACAGTCTGCTTTTCTATATTGGACGATAGCAGGACAGGTCAGGTACAGTACATTGTTACATGTACATGTACATGCATGTGAAATGTGATTGTCAAAGTGTAAATCGTACAGACAAAATGTTAAAATGGCACAGACAATATACGGTATTGTACATGTAAGTGTGTTAAAATGGCACAGATAATGTACTGTAAATACTGTATGTTGTTTACCCAGCGGAAAGCAAACTATCCTGAAAAGACTATAGTGAATATTGTAATAATAGTTTACTGAATTCCTGTTTGTCGGCTAGTATACTTTCCTAGTGTCAATTAGCCAAAATTAGCTTTAAGGCAAGAATTTAAGCGTCTTTTCTTAAATTTTGTTTGTATATAGGAAACTGGTATGGATATGGGTCATGGCATATTTTACTGGTTTGGAACCTGGTGGCCTCAGCTCATCTTTAAATTTGTAAAAATTTAATTTATGCAGTACGATGATGTTCATTGCAAATTTTAGCTGGAAAAATTGTACAATTATGATGATGAAACTTTCAAGTGAAATTTTTGGTGATACATTAATATTAATGATCAATTTTAGCGAATGATCTGTAATAGCTAGCATTAATGTAATTTAAAGTGGGTCAGACTGTACTCGCACTTATCAAGTCGCGCATTTCCCAGCCCAAATGGAGTTCATAAAATAATTAGGCCTACACCCTGTGTAATTGATGTCATCCACTTGGCAAAATTATGGGAAACTTCGTAGACAGTATGCATAATTAGTTGGTCGTTTTTTAAGCTGTTAACCCGGCTGACATGGACTATTAAAACCATAAGCGAAAATGATTCTTTGCAATTGAAATACTACTATCGTATGTAACCATTCCCATCTAATAAGGGATGAGGTGAGAAAGTAATAAAATCAGTACGGTTTCATTGTTTGAAAACAGAATTGAAAACAAACCTATAAAAAACACCCATCATCCATAGAATTTTTGACGGGTCGTATTTCTTACCGACTTGGCATTTAATTACAAATGTGCGATGAAATTACGAAACGAATTTGTATCCATAATCGATTATAATGCAGCTAATTTCTATTGAAAAGTTTTGCATTATCCATGCCAACAATTCAACTTTGTTCGTGAAAAATATGCTCCTACAAACCTTGTACAGGAATACAACAAAACAAATTTCGGGGAATACATTTTTGCAATATTTCAGTAAGTCGGTCAGATTTCTGTATCACGGACAAGTTTTCCGCATGCCTAAATCTCGAGCTTTTTAAACTTTTTATCTGAGATTTCGACAAGTAAGCTTAGTTCGGTAGTCGGTCAGAAATACCCGAATTTACAACAATGAGATTTTTGCGTGGCAACTGTTATTTTATCGAACAATACATATAGCAAACTTCGTCGACCATAACTCGACAAGAAAATTCCAGCCAGAATTTAGCTCAGCATTTTTGAGGGTTTCTACGAAGTTTGCTGTTGAAGAAGCTTTGAAAGAAAATCATGATTTTTATTTTATTACGTGCCATCACCACCAAATACAAGTATAGTACTTATATCGCATTCCTGTCAAAATCCAGTGCTTGGCACTAAAAAGCAAAATCTGGAAACTACAGTATATATATTGAAGTTGTGCTTCCTTGATTCCAGATGATGACACTGTGAAAACTTGATATTTTTGTAATAAAGCAAAATGGAATAACACTTCAAGTAAACCCAAATTCTTATCTAGAACCATAAATGAATAGAGTAATAAAATACTCTTGACTTTTATTATTGAAATCGAAATCCTAAAATCCGAAAACTGATCATCAGTTTTAATTGCATGCAATCAAACTGCAGGAAATGAGTATGCATTGATGAATACTTATCACAGTAATATTTGCTGATAACGTTTGCATGAGTCAGCACCAATAAAGCTCTTTATGGGACATTAATTCCAGCCATTGTCGATTACATTATGCATCGCTCGAAAGGTTTTAAGATTCCCTTAATAAACGAATTTCTTAAATTTCTTAAAATGTTGCTCCCAACACAGAGCAAAATAGCGACTTTGGTTTCCCTTGACAATTAAAGCACAATGGAAAAACACTTCAAGTACATGTAAACCCAAATCTTTACCAAGAGATAGAACCTCTTGGATAGAAATGCTCTTGGATTTTATGGGTTAAAATCAAATTCGTATAAAAATCTGAGAACTGATCGTTTGTTTCATTTGCATGCCATCAGACTGCAGGAAATGGGTATGCATTGATGAATACTTAGCCCAGCAAAATTTACTAATAACATTAGCATGCGTCAGCATTAATAAAGCTGTTTATGGGACATTAATTCGAGTGATTGTCGGTTGCATTATGCATCGTTCGAAAGGTTTAAGTCTGTTCTAATCCACGAATACATGGATTTCTTCAATTTGTCAAAATTCTGATGAGCAAATGCTCTCACCCCAGAGCTAAATAGCGATTTTGGTTTTCCTTAACGAGTTTTCACCTGGATGTAAAATATTTCAGGTGTGCTATTTACCAGTGCTACCTTCTGACAATGCCTTTTCGCGTTATGGACTATTCCCATTTGAGGGAAAACAGCGAATAGAAGATCGGTCACGTGACCGCTTTTTTTTTTTGGCACCTACCTTAATTCGCCAGCGGGCATTTTTACCTGCTTGGCCATCAGTTCCGTCATTGCTCGTTCAGCATGCAACTGTTCCGTGTCCGGTAGGCTTAAAAACGAAAATATTTTCATTTTTTCGGATTGCCAAACGTGCTAAAGAAATACCTCATCTTTTGGGAATGGCCCATGCAGTAGGCCCCACTTGGATTGTCAACTCTTTAATCTCGGATTAACTCGAGCTGGATTAACATTCCTTCTCCATTTTAAATGTTGGTGCAACGAGGGTTGTTGATTGAGCCAATTTTGAGAAATCGATTCTTTCGTGGCCTTCCTATCAATCAGCGGGATTTAGCCTAATGAGATCATGGATGCTTTTGCTCAGAACCATCGATAAGAAGTTCTAAGATTTCCAGTCAGGTAAGACAGAGATTTAAACTGGCATTAATTCCGAAACATTATGAATTGTGAACGTTCTTTACGAACCATATCCAGAAGCACGAAATAGATGGTACATTGTCATTACAGTCTTTACTTAAAATGTTCAATACGTAATTAATTTCATCGCTTGAACACGTGTTGTCGCAATATTGACTGAAAATACTTGATAGAATGGCAACACGATATTGCTGTTCTCGTCTAAAAAACAGCAACAAGCCGGTTTTTTGGGAAATTCTTAAGATACTGATAAAAATACCGGTATTCCCTAAATAAATGTGGCAATCTAACGTATACTGCAATTGTGCATGGAAAATACAATTTTCTGCACGGTATATCTCACCGAAAAAACTGTTAATCGTGTTTACCGTGATTCATGCACGTGAATATTCGTTTTGCTAGAGGTCATGTTTAATCTTTTAATTAAGATTTTCCACCTTTTATTAGAAATGTTGCAACAATTAATCCTCCGCTGCAAGTTTTTATTCCAAAGTTGAGGAATTTTAAGGGGTCAGCCGTGCTGCAAGATGTAATTAGTCCAAAAGGTCACCTGGCTGCTTTGGGAACTTAATCAAACAGAATGTGCTTATAAATTACAATTAAGATGCACGCAATGCGGGCGTTTTTAATCAAAATTTCCTTTTTAAATCTGGCCCTGAAACGCATCGGACTTGGAATCATTGCCTAATCCACATAGTTTGCATTTTCTTCTTAATCAAAATGCTAATACGTTTTTGTTCGATTTAAAAAACTTTTATGGTTTCAAAAAATTTTACTGTAGTTTTTCGTGACATTATCAGAATGTGGTGCAAGCATGCGTTTAAAGCCTTATACCATAAAACACGAGTCTAAAATTGAGTATGTTACAATTTTTGGTTTTTATAAACTTCAACTCTGGCAACATTCCTGATAAAAAGGTAGGTACGTCCGCTTTTTTCGTTTTTCAGGTAATTAAGCCAGGTTACACGCCATGAAATGGGTACAGGTTTTTTCACAACCGTTGTGTAATAGGTCTACCTGAAAACGTTTTCAGCAGTATAGTGGTAGCCCTAGGATGCTACCCGTATATCTCATTTTATGGTATTTTAGGAAGTTATGTGCGAGACGTGTTTTGCGTTATGCTTTGCCCAATAATTTTCGATCTTCAAGGTTGGTTACACAAAAAATTCCAACTTTCTTAAACCTCTAGTCACTACTAGCTGGTACATGGAAACCTGAGTTACAAATGTTTCCTGGCGTCTTTGTTCACTAGTTCACTAGTTTTGCGCCTCAGGCCACATGGTTTTCAGTGGAATTTTGGATCATGTTTTAATTTGAACTTGCTCTACATGCACTGTAGGGCCTATGTCCAAATGGATCTTTTCGACATGTTCCATTTTCAAATCTTCCATTGAGATTTTGTGAGCAGAATTCTGTGCATAATTACTGATTTGAAACTAAAATAACATAACATGTATTTGGAAAAACAACAGTAATACACACAATCTTTTAACTGAGATTCAGTACGAGAACTTAGTTGAGTAGGCCAGTTCATGCAGGTCAGGTATGGACATTATGAAAGATTTTGACAGTCTGAAACGACCTTAAGGAACCGTTTCGTGGATCTCGCCCCAAATTTTTATGCGTCTCAGGTAGCTCAACGTTCCCACTTCCCATGTGTTTACCTTTGACCTCGTCCGCACCTTTCCTCATCCCCTTCCTCTTACATCGCCATGGATGATGAAAGGGGTAGTGGGGATGGAAGTAGGGATAAATTATTATGTAATAATGAGCAGGTATGCTCGCACGTACATGCTGGTATTTTGGCTGTTCCAAGACTTTGATCTTTCGAAAAACGCAGGTAATTCCCATAAATTATTACAAAAGCATCCGAATAGTCAGGCATTGCTCCCTCTCTTAATTCTGGAAAACCTTCAAGGCTTTACACCAAGGTCGACCGATCACGGCCAATGAAAAAACTGCACGTAGCTCCAGGACACTGTTTTAAACAAAATGTTGAAGAGAAGCGTGGAAATGCGGGAGAACTTAAAACGAAAAAAGTGCTTGAAATTCAACAGGAGGTGTCTGCACGCTGGCGGCCATGTTGGATATGCCATTATTACGACATGTGTGGAATATCTATTTTTGATGCATCCCATTCGTTTATTTCTTCAGTGTATACAGTAGGTACTAACTATTCAGCTGAAGCACCATATAATAATCCCAGTAGGAGGTTTATTATTTCGTTTTATGCACCTAACATTTTACGACTCTTAATACATTGAACCCTGCATTGATGATCTCCACTCGTAAGCTACCACGATTGCTGCTTTCTATAACCTTAGATGGGAATTAACTTTTTATGAATAGTTTTAGAAAATTCAGGAAGTGCTAACTTTTCGCCTGTTATAAGAAAACACCCATCATGACCACCAGGTGGTACTGCGAGGAAATGTGGTTTTCATTATTAGCTGCACAATTTCTGGTCATTCAGAAGCTGTAACGTGCGTGCTTTTTAACTGCATTTATATTTTGGTATGTGGTTTTTGTATGCATTAATCATGAAACAGGATTGTTTGATTAAAAGGCCTTGCTTGATTTTGTCTTTTCATGCTGGCAGCGCCATTTTCCAAGGGAATCTTAGCAGGTTTTTATTTCGCAAAATGCTTGGCTTGTATAGAGAAAAGCAAGCCATTCCGAAACGTCACTTTTAATTGCTGGAATGTTGTGCTGCTGCCTTAACCTGAAAAATCAAAAAATGTAGCTGATGAGCTTTGAAAAACGAGCTTGGAACGTCAGAGGTGGTCTGCATTAAGTTCACATGACTCAACTCGTGAATTTTTGGGTAGGTCAGAATTGGCAAGTCTGCAGCGACTTTTAATTATTACGGAGCCATTTGTTACAGTCTGTTGACTAGAAGCAGGCAACGTTTTGGCTATAATGATATCGCAAATTAGCATTTTGCAATAAAACACAAGACGCCCTCATCGATGGTTTCTTTTTATTCTCGTGTTTTATTATTCGTTTACCACGTTTTTTTGCCATTCACATCATTAATGTCTGGACATATGGCTGCATGGTTTATAAGCACTAGTCTACCTGCCATGCAAATTATTTTGAATGAAGTTTGTGTTTTTCCACCGTAATGGGACGTCAAATGAAGCGTATTAAGCAATACTTAAGAAGGCGATGGAATTTTTATAAACCCATTGTATGAAAATTGTTAGCGTTATAAAAGCAGCTGACACGTTTTGTGTTTATTAAATCTGGGCAGTAAATAGGCCATCATTGGCCTACATACATTTCTTAGTGGTTTTTGTAATTATTTCTTTCTTGTCCAAGTACTAGCTTGTATCTGAACTGCTGAATTCCTGACTGTTGTGACTGATGTTCACTCATTCATACTCTGCTTGCAAATTAAACAAACCGCATGCCATAGCCAAGCATGTTGTTGTTTGTTTGCAAAAAGTTTTCTGATTGAATTGAACATCTACCTTCATTAACTGCATGTTTGAAATTTCGAAGGATTGTCCAGTTTTAGTAGTAGTCATGAAATGTTTGAAGGAAAATGCCGCATGGTTGACCATTCTGTACATAGCGTGAACCGAGTCGCCAAAAATAGAAATTCCAGAAGAATGACACTGGCTAGTAATGGGAGGCCTCTTAAGGGGACATATTTGATTTTAAGTATTTCAATCATTTTTCAAATGACAGGGTTGAACCAGAAATGCTCTGTCCAAGGTGGCACGCACTGGAGGTAATAAATAACGAAAATCGTGAAAGTGAACGAAAAAATGTCAACTTCCACCAGTTCAGGTATGCAAGAGTGGCATTCCGCCCTAAAAGCGCTCTTGCCATTGAACCAATCCCACAAATTTAATTTTCGTTTGACGAGTAAGGCCAGAATTTGCATCAGTAAACATGGGCTCGGCAACATTGCGTAGTCTTGCAGTAGTTATTTTGAGAAGCGGACTGCGGTCCACTCTGGCCTTTGTTTCAATAATTATAGCCTCGCTTTTTGGGATGAGGGGCGACTAGGAAGTGCTCTTTTTTCTCCCTTAAAGATTTGTAAAATTCCCAATTGGACTACACGTACGTGTATCTTCTTTGAAGTGGACGCACGCGGCGAACCATTTCAGTCGATCAGATCTGATCGGTCTGTCATGACCTCCCGAAGAGCCAGGCAGCCAATTAAGTCATCGGAATGCAACCTAATAAACTTCTTCAATCTTCAGCTATTAGCATTTCGACACGAAAAGGTTATTACGTGTCCACTTATTTTTGTTAATACATGCAAAACAGGAAAACTGAATTGAAGATCAAGGCCAGTATCTCACCTGGCTGGGACTTGTAAACAAAATTGGGATCATGTGTGTACTGATGAAATCACCAGTACAGGTTTTCAACGTTTTTTTCTCTGTAATGTAATCTGAGCGTTTCTTACACAGTATTATACATGTACATGAAAGTTAAGATCGTTCTAAGGCCCAAATGACAGTAGAACAACTTTTTGATTTGGTGCATATTGGTTTAGGGTGCCTCAACGCTGATGCAATTAAACGAGCAGTGATATTAACAGAAATGTTTGACTAACTTACTGTACCATTCATGAAATGACCTGGAAAATCCCTGTACAGAATTGCGATACGGATCCGTGGTACACTGTACATACATGTGCATGTAAAATTAGTCAAAATTGATCTAGCAAGAACCATTCGTATGTTTACTACTGTGGACTCCGCTTAATGGGATCGTGGATAATGTTATCATTAGTTTAGTGTTATCGAAATCGCCAAGTCCCGCACGCTCGTATACAAATAAACAGTAAAGTCATCGTTTATTGTTATCCTTTTCCCTCGTGGAGGATTCGTAAAACACAAGGAATGGAAATTTTTGGAAGAAAATGTCTAAAATGATGTCCGATCTGCTATGAATATCGAAAATTTCGAGGAATATTCTTTCAAATTCGACATTCTTTGACGAAAATATCCCAATAGCAGTCCCAATGACTACATCTGACACTTGCCAGGCTGTCTGGGAGTCAAACAGAGCTGACCGATGGAAATGATTTTGATGTTGACGAATATGAAAAGTGCATTTTATATGATCTTATTTGAAAAACTACCAACAAGTGCTAAGATGTCAGACTTAATCACTAATAAGTTTGACTAGGTGTGCAAAATAAATACAATACATGTAAGAATATGGGAATTTCATTAACGAACTTATGAAGAAAAATTGTAAGCAAACTAATTTACAAGTGATTTTTAAGCTGTAAATAACTTTGTAAATTTAAACTATATGATGTATTTATACATATGAATCTGGGCCTACAGTAGTAGGCCCACTCACATGTTTTAAATTATCAAACCAAACTGTTTATCCAAAACTTTATAAGTGTTTCTTCTTTGGGTAATGACACACCTCAATTTTCATTAAAATGTGAGGTCAAATTGTAGAATAAGAAGTACTTAGTCGGTTTGATCAGTGTTATCAGTCAATGTTTACCAATTTTCTAAAAGATTATTGATAAACATTTACTATTAGTTTAAATAATTTTTGCTAATAATGTAATACATGTACATTTTTCCTGAAATGTGTAAGACTTTTTGATAGTCGGTTTAAGGGCTATGAAGGAAAATGTTGAGACGCTGGGAATTATTAAACCTTGGCCGTTCCCATGGATTTTCTTGATAAATTGCACTTTTCGTTGTTAAAATGCAACATCTGAGGTTGAAAAGGTAGTAAACACGATTTTATGATGGGGATTTAAAAAATCACGAATGTTGAAAACCAACCAAAATTCATGAGGGTTACATGGATACATGTAAACATTCCCTCTAATTAACCATTTTCGATAGTAAATGTACGAATTATTCTCAATTTAGCATCATTAATACCGCAATCCGAATAATGTCAAGGAAAACTCAGGGCCATGCATTAATCACAGGTTTCCTCTTGGGACCTGTCCAAAATGGCAGCCACTGGATTAGATGGTTGGGAAATCCCCCAGTCATCCGCATTCCAGGGATGGCGAAACTCAGTAGTGGCCACACCGTAGTGTCGTACCTGTGGAGCGATAAAATGCTTTGCTTTTTCTTCAATGCGCTGATTAGCCTTGACCTTTTAACGATGGAGGAAACAGCGTTGCTTATGTAACTCTTACGCCATGTATTGTAGGTGCTCTTAATGAGTCCGTGCTCGGAGTAGGGTGGCTCCACGAGTGGGCTATAAGAACGAAAGCGAAATTTCGCTTGCCCAAAATACTAGGAATGCATAATGCATTCCATGGCATGGCTTTGGTGGACAGCGGAGACGCCAATGTAGGGGTGCGTGAAAAATGAACAGGTGTTCGTGCATTAATTAACTGCGAAATGAAGCCGGTTTTCGTCTCGTTTTTTGCCACTGCCCAACAATGGTCTCTTTGTTGTTGTTTACCTGCCCCACAGCCATATCACGGGCATGAGGGAAATTTGTTTCATCCTGCTTAGACTTGATGGAAATTAGGGAGAGCTGGATGGCTGCTCTGGCATCTGGTACTCGACAAGGTGGACCTACATGTACTTGGGCCAAGTTCAAGGCGGTTACATGCCAGCCAACAGGGTGGAAACCCGTCTTAAGTCCTAAAAAAGTACAACAAATAAGTCACAAGGGGCCGTGCATATATTACGTAACGCAATTTTGGCCCTTTTGAGAGACCCACTCCCTGTAACAATCTGTTAACACTTTCCAGAAAAATTATTTTCATCTATGGATTTTTCACACATTCTGCAGTGTTATTGATGACACTGTTTTTTGTTTAGACATCTTCACCTATCTATTCCAAATCTGAACTGCAAAGCTCAGAATAGTGAATTGTAAACATCAACTTATGCTGTTGTCTAGCCGCAATTCCGTGGTAGAACTTTCGAGATATCCTGGCCAATGAAAAATGTTACGTTAACGTAAGGAGAAAACCCATGGACCCCCTGTAACAGTTCGTAACTTTCACGAGGACCCACCCACCCTCTGGTGCGATACGTAATATTTGCCAGATCCCAAATGTCTTAAAATTCCTCAATATTAAAAAATGTCCTAAATATGCAAAAAGTCCTAAAACGCCCTGTACATTGTGTTGTCAGACTACCTGACAGTTCTTGACCATGGTAAGGTGCAGTTTGACACCGCTTTTGTTCTTTTATTATTGTATTGTAACATAAAGATGATTAAGGATTGAACTACTGGATTCTGAAAATGTTACTGTTTGGAAAAATTCTAAGTCTTATTCTGCCTCAATTACGTGGGTCATCAATACTGCAAGATGTTGAATAACATTTTTTCCTTTTCATTGTCAGACAAGTTGTATATCTTCGCAATATAACACGTTTAGCTAAATACTGTAAAAGCACATTTACATAAAAAACAAATGGTCACCACGAACGAGGCGTTAATGCTCCCCATTTCAACTCACTGGTTTTTACCGGATTCTAAAAACACGCAATCGTGATGATGAGTTGAAATATTTCTCGCTTGCATTATTAGCAAAGTCGCATGCTCACGGTAAATGGCGTGAATTCCTTAATCACATCCTTAATCCTCATTTGGCTTCTTCACTTATTTAAGTTTCCTGGATTTGCACGGTGATTCGAGGATGTTACCTCGTACAGGGTGCGTGTTGTTTTAGGGGGAGTTTCCGAAATGAGAAAAATAATTATGGAATTTGGGGAAACTAGAAATGCTGCATGCTGTATATGATATTTGTAAAAGGAGAATTTTCATTGTTGATACAGGCTTTGTGCTCTCTGAAGCTAAACTTCGGTGACCCTCAATTGAAGGGACGCTCATTTTGAACTTGGATGACTGAATCACCCGCAATTATTAAAGGCTAATTTGAGGTGATTTCTGCTTCCCCCAGATAACGATGAACGAGGGTAGTTATGAAGTCGTGAACTGGCTCACATTATTCATAAATCAATATCAATTTAGGCTGGATGCTAATGTCTGGAGTTGAATCGGGTTAATTAATTTGATGTCTGGATGTATGCTCGTTCCCATAAGCGCTTCGGTTCCTCCTTCTGTTTCTTTCTTTTCCCATAAGTTAAATAGCTTAGAAATTGTTCCCGCTAACCTAGTTTTGAATACGTTTAATGATTTACCAAGTTGGAATAAATAGGGCGGAAGTTTCCCATTAGACGAATGAATGGTCGCGAGTGCCACATGGTTATGCAAATCAAAGTATGAAAAGAAACAATTATTTTCGATAACTGCCTTAAATTATGGGCTTTATATTTCCTCGGAGTTGTTGCCTCAGAAAATGGCGTTGTTATTCATGGGTTTTTCGCTCAAGATCAACCTCGGTCCGTTGGCATTGGGATATGCGCCTTGATATCGTAAGTGAGTTGGAATTTAAACAGGTGGCTTTTTCGAAAACAGCTGCATTCCAGTAATAATTAAATTTTTATCGAATATTTGACTTGGCATGCTTGTTGGCAATCGTAGGATGGCACCAGCATGGACGTTGTTTTGAAAGATAACGTGACACGAATAAATAATGGATATGTCGCAAAGGCTGCGCATGCTGACTACGTGCATGTTATCATAAAGCATTACAGTAGAACCTGGCTAAACTAATATCATTGGGACCATTGCTGAATATTAGCTTAGAGAGATTATTAGTTTGGATAGATGGGGGCAGGGGCACTTGGAAACTGCTTTTATTTGCCATAAACATGACGTCCCCAAAAATTTGGCGTCCCAGGAAACTTAAGACAAGATTGCTTCGGGCGCCAACTTTAATAGTACATGTATAGGAAGTCACTTTGGTATTTTGCCGAATTTTTAGTATCTACGAGGCTTGTACTAACGAAGGATTTTAATTCCGTGAACTATATGTACTTACACTTTAAAGTAATCATTAATAGTTCATGAATAATCTTATTAAAATATTCATTATACAGTACCAGTATTGCTAATGTGCTGCAAATTTATCCAGCAATTACACCTACAGTACAGTAGTTGTACTGATGGGATTCAAAATGAACTCTTATAATGTACCTCTACAGAGGGTTACTGTTCAGGGGTGTACAGTATAAGTTTTGCAAGCACCCAATAAATTTAATCATTCATGACTTGACATGTTGAGACCATGCTGGCCAACATAGAGTAAATTACTATTGTGTGTCATAGTCCAAGTGGTCAACATACAGAGGTGCAGGTGGTCAATATGTAGAGGTCACCTTCCACTAAGTTAATGTGGGGACCGTCCTATAAGTTAAAATATGATCAATGTAGTAGGTGGTCAACTTTGGAGGTTCTACTGTAGATTTAACATGGTTCCCACGTCGGGACAGGCACCTGACATTAGTTTATAGAGGAGACTACTTTAGGCAGGTTCACAGCTTCAGAGGTTCTACTGCCCAATAAATTTATCTAATGGTTTTGATTTCTGCCAAAAGATGGCACCGCACACAATGGATGGTCGATCGTATGCTATTGCCAAAATCAGGACAAATCAATCATAGTGACATGATTTGTTTTAAAATGTTATCAGTGCTATTTGTGAACGTTTTCATTCTGATATCGCAAAGAATGCTCTTTGGCACATAAAATCTGTGAAAACGGCTCGCATGATTTTACTTGAAAACTGCATTCTTTTCACTTTACAATCCATATTTCAAAATTTAATACATGTATTTCTGGCGGCGCCAGAATTATTTTTGTAGACCACGTCGTAAGTCTAATTGGATAATGATGGCGTTGTTGCCTCCCTCTAATCGGCTTGATTTTAATTTTCTTACGAGATTAGACCTCTCAAGTGCATCTGTCCGCCTTGTGGGCACGTTCTCCCCAAAACGGTTTTATGGTTTCTGCGGATTTTGTTTTTTAGCGAAATCAGGTGGAACGTGGTTCTGGTCGCCGGTCGGATTGGTCTTCATCTGGAACGAAATTCATGGGTTTTAAAGCCTCTAAATCGAGGTTGACGACCCCGTGTGTGTCTGCATGGGCTATTTAATCCGTTTTAATGGTATTATCAGTCATCATCATCATTGGGCTGGCAATGAAGCACATACTGCAGACACACTCGAGTGCAAACTGAAAAGACATTTTTTTCAACTCGAAAAAATCCGTCAATTTTGGCAGTTTCGGTGCCTGCAAGAAACCAGCGATTCGAGAATGTGAAAAAAAAGCTGGGAAAAAATCGTTTGAGCACTAAGTTTTCTTCTGTTTTGTAGCATTCGAAATCTCGAAGTCTTAGTGTGAACCACTGGTGGTGTACGGGCGAAGAGAAGATTCATTGATGTCAAGAGTTCTTGATGGTGGACGGTTTTAACAGCCACGAATAATTGAAACTTTTGAAAAACTTATGACCTTTCAGCCAATTTTTGTGACTTTTCAGACCATTTTTGTGTTTCATACATGTGTGATAGTTGATTGAAGCACGATTCGCTGATTTGCTGATGGTGACATGATGTGTGAAGAGATGAAATACTTTATAGATTTCATATCTAAATTACAATATGATACTCTCATGAGTGATGGGTTGTGGAGCAGGTATATTACAAGAAAATGGAATCCAAAGACACGCTTTTGTAATGCTTTTGTCTAAGGCGCATGATTTTTGCTACTTCACCCACATTCAAAATGTTGAACCTCCAGATAAGGTCTAGGGTAATGCACTTGGAAGATCTCAGAGCCATCTATGATGCATTCTGTGCAACTGCTGGGCACTCCAAGTTCCCAACAGCAGAATGGCCAGTAATTTTGAAAGAATGGAGCTGGTTACATTGTTGCTGACTAGTTTTAGCCTTTCTATTTTTTTAGCAAATGCAAACCATAACCCATAACCCATCTATAAGATGACCTATAATTCAAGAAATCGTGACATTACTGTGTCAGAAATAGAAGGAAAACTATGTCCAATTTAAATTGATGCATTTTCCTCAAATCTCAAGCATACATGTACGTGTTGTGGGTTTCGTCGCCTAGCTTGTAATTATGATCAACTAGTTTCACAAAAGGAAATTTCTGTGAAACAATGGGGTGTCTAAGTGGAGGGCAGTGGACCATGTACACATCGTGCTGACCGCGCTGCACCAAATTCATCCACCCCTCATTTTCTCCTGACAACTTTGACAAGGGAAGCTTATTAAAATTGCGAGCCTTTTAAATCGATTAATTCCCAGGATTTAATGCGCTGCACGTGACCGCCTCGTGTTATTCTAACAGAAAGATGACCGAAATTCCGCCCACCCAAGCTCGGACACTTTCAATGAACTTTTCCAACACAGTCTGGAAATTCAGTTAAGATGATTGCGCCTCAGCCGAAGCATATTATGGTAATGACTTTTTAAGATAGCCACATTGGCCATTCACCTACATGTAATGGGCTGGTAAAGCTAAAAATGAAAGAAGTGCTGTTGCTGCTCATGCTTTGTGGTTAAGGTTGAATGCAAATTACCACTCTTGAGTCTCTGTAGTGTCTTATAAAAGCTCCAGAAACGAGTATCTCTGTGTGAGCATGGAAGACAACTTGCAATATTGATGGCGGCAGATTATGAGTGAATCTATGGTGAACATAACATGAGATTGGGGAGAAAATGATAGTCTGCTACAAATGCTTCATCAGTGTAAACTTTCATAGTTTTCATATTTATAAAAATGTTCATTTTCTTTGAATTCTAGCGTCAAGATGAGGAAGTCCGTCGTAGCTCCTCCTCCGCCACGGGCTGCAAATGGCAACGGTTGCACATTGATGTCCGAGGACTCGGATTCGACCTCTGGAGACTCCCTCGAAGGCCTGATGGAACTCAGCGTCATGCTCCCGAACGGAAAATCTGTACAGATGTCCACGGAGAAAAGGTCGGATTCTGTTAATCAACGCTTATTTTTGCAAATCTTCGAGATTGGAAGAAAGCCTATGTAGTTTATTGCTGGAAACTGATTTTTTTTTGTCTAACTCCAGAACACCAATGATGGACCTGCTGGTGCAAGTGACCAAAGCCAACGGACTGAGTCCAGGATCCTTCGTCCTCGATGTGAAGAGCGAAAGGAGCAGAGATTCGATCCGTTACAAACCGAGCACTGCTGTTGGAGCCCTCAACACAAGTGTGGTTTATGTGGTTGCCAAGTCGTCTATACGGGACACGTCGCTCGTTCGGAAGGACACTAGAAGTGGAAATCCACCGTTTGAGGTTAGTCGGTTGTATTGGATGGCAGAATTTCACTGCCTGATTTCCGGAAATATCATCAAGCTCGTTCATCATTTTCTAAACTTTATTTTTTTCAATTTTTGTGCAATTAGAAAACGTTTCGTCTCCGTGTCCACTTGCCGCGCAACCAGTTGCACGTCTTGCGGGTTAGTCAGACTACCCCCTTGATCGACGTGTTCAGCGCCATTTGCACCGAACGTGAGTTAAACTCGTCCCGGTACGAATTGCGGCACCCGGTGCACACGGAAGAGAGGCTGGATCCTCAGAGGTGCTTGGCAGACTACGGACTATCGGAAGTGGCCATCGTAGCAGTCAAAGGCAAGTATTTAAAAAAATCAGGATTCCCTTGGAAATATTGTAGGCTACGGTTTTGACTTCGCCGTTATTTCGCAAGCTCGTAAACGGTAAATAAGTTTACAGATTGATTAGCTGATGGAAAGCACTATTGCGCGACATGCCAAGTAATATCAAGGAAATGGGATAAGTGTGTTGTTTATGTCTGATTGCACTATGGTATTTGATATACTACGAATTATTCAGGGAGTTGGTTTCCCCTATACATGCCATTCTGATAAACTTGGCACGGATTTCTCGAAATTCCAGTCTGTGATTTCTACAATCTTAATTTCTTTGGCTGCACGGATATCACGGAGCCACGTTATCTGCGATTTTTTATGGGGCCAAGCTTTATCGGGCAGAATCAAAATAATTATGGCCAAAATGGCGTCGTGCCCAAATTCCTAGATAAGATAGCATCGACCGAGATTAGATAGAAGGTATGGCATACAGAAGTTGCTGTACTATTATTATTCGGGTATAGTGTTGTTCGCCGTACAGCAGTACCTAATATCTCGTCAATTAAAATCATCATAAACTTGAAAATTACTGGGCTTCTGACCAGCAGTACCATACAAGTTGAGCAAATCGTGAAAGGAAATACGGAGCTAACGTGAACATTCGTCGAGATTGCTACTTGGTTACAGTGAGTACGATGTAATCTGGAGATTTGAATGTCAGTGTACATGTATTGGGATTGCGGGTTTTATAATGTGTCGTTTGAGACAATAATTATTAAGCCTCGAGTTCCTGAGAAGGACTCCATGAAGGAATCACTTGAATAGACTGAATATCTCAAGCTGAAAATCTGTGCTATATTTATCAGATGAAGCAAAATCATGATTACCTTTGGATTTATCTGAAGACAAATGACGCTGCAGTAGTTTGTACTCTAAATACAGCTGCATGCACGTTTTTAGTGAGTGTGAGTGGAAAACTACACCTACATGTATAGATGGGGACCTATAGATATGATGTTGCACATGCCTACTTCATTGTATGTTATTTTACCATCGTTGGATTGACTTTGCAATTTGTAATCTTGTGGCAGTTATTTTCCAAATCCTCAAGGTGGGTGATGTTATCACTGTAGCCAACAATAATCCATATAAAACAAATAGTGATTATTAGCAATGTGTAGGAAGATGTAAACAAGGCTGAGTACTCATTTACATACACACCTGCAAAACATAAAACTGGTTAAGTCAATTGACATTATCATTCGGTTGCAGCGTGCCAAATGCATTTGTCTTTGGATCCCATGGAATATCAAAAAGTGAATCACTTTTAGTTTGGGTGGCTACAGTATGCAAGTACATGTATATCACATACTTTGTTTATCGAATGGTTTATCGTATGTTTATATGTCAGCTAATCATAACTGTTGCTCTTCGCATCACAGCGTCGACAACTGCTGACATAAAAATGAAATTAATATCTTAACTCTGGCAGTTGCATGATATTTGCCTCATGTCGAGATAAGGCATACACTCGTGATAATGTGCGGAAATGAGGATTTAAATGGGAAAAATAAATTCATTTGCTATAACACTTCTCTCGTATTGTAATTTCAGGCCCAAGCAACGGATTCAGCAGGTCAAGCTCTGACATCATGTCGTTACAGCACGATGACGAGCGCAAGAAACACAGGTTTTTCAACTTCAGGTTCAAGAAGAGCAAACCTGTAAGCAAGGTGCGAATTGCTTGGCTTTTATTCGGACGATTTGACTTGAGTTATTTAAAAAAATTGGTATCCCAAATTCATTCGATTTTCATTGCAGAGCATCGGAGACAACAGCAGCGATGGTCACAGCAGCCGAGGAGTTTCTCCAGCTAGAAGCGATGGTTCGGGGTCTCAGTCCATTTCGCCACCCCCGTCCACAGCCGGATACCCGGCAGTCAATGGTGCAACACACAACAACAATAACAAAACCAGCAAAAAGCGAGCGGCACCTCCACCCCCCAGACCTCCTGCACCGAAGCAGCCATCTCAAGACACCATACCGATCCAAAGTCAGAACGGACCCGAACTGACAGCCACATCCCACTCTCGCCACAGCTCAGATTCCAGCGGCTATCACGAAGCCTCGATCCTCAGCGACTCGCTAGATGCCGCTGGCCCCGACGTTGAGAACATCTCTGAGAGCAAAGCGTCCACCCCCAATGCCAAAAAGGGACAGGCGCCATCCAATCTGACCACCATCAACAGCACGTCGATGAACTCCGTGACCAGTGGACCCAAGAAACGTAAGGCTCCGGCTCCACCGTCTCGGTCCATTTCCACAACTTTGTCCAACGGCCTTGCTGAACACGCAGTTTCGCCACCATCTCCTTTGGAAAATCCCGCGTCCAGGATCAAAGATGATAGCCCTACCGCAGGCAAGTTCTGGTTGATTTTCATTGCGAATTTTCGATTATGCATTGGTATTTAATTTTTAATGAGAGAGAAGACTATCGACTCAAACAGTAAATATATCCAGAGTTCATACGACAGGGAAAGTCAGGGAAATGTGGCCATTTTGCCCAAAAAGTCAGGAAAAGTCAGGTGGGAATCGGGGGAAACTTTCAAAAAAATTTTGAATTTCAATTCTGTGACTGGGTATTTTTAATTTTTAATTAATTTTCGTGAAAAACGCTCTATAAATTACACCTACAATTCGTTATTTCCAGTAGTTTTTCACAAATTTCGCCTACCTGTTTGCTTTTAAAGAAACGAGCTAAAATCCATCGTAGAAATATGTTCAAATTGAGGGACAATTTCTTGGGTTTCAAGTGTGCCTATATTTTACTGCAAATTGCCATGGCAATAAAAAATATAGATCAGATTTTTCTACAAATTTCGCCTGCTTATATTAATCTGTTATTACTGGTCTAGTTTTTTTTTAAAACCAAAAAAGGGCCTACAGTATTCTCTTGAATATTATTAATATTTCTAAGAATGCTTTCAAAATTGCATTAGGACTACATTTTTTAAGGATTTCGCCAGTGTAGTTCTAAATGTTAATTTGCAGGCATTGCTTTCATGTTAATATTAACATCCATATGATTTTTTTTATATAATTTCTTTGTGGTTTAGTTTTTGTCATTTTGCCTACGGCGTTCTCAATTCTAAAATACACTCGGGGTCGCGGCGAGTGAAAATGCGATTCGTTTTTTTTTTCAAAAATATTAGATGAAAATAGTGAATCAAGTCAGATACATGTGATAATTTTACTTACATGGGATATCGTTTTATTTAATAAGTCAGGGAAATTGATCAGATTTGGTCAGGGAAAGTCAGTGAAATTGAGTTGCAAATTTTGGTATGAGCCCTGTATATCCCTCATAGCTGGATTAATTGTTAGGATATTGAGCTGCTCAGTCAGATATGCAATAAAAAGAATTTGATCAAAGCTAATTGTCCTTTGATATTGGGGTTATCGCTTTCAATGATTTCCTATGAATTAATTTAAAATTTCTTGTTTCACAGAAACCCAGCCATACAACGGGAAGAGTGTTCGTCGCAAGGACAGCGTGTCGAGCCACGCATCGTCCACCAGCGAAGAGATTAGGTCGGTCACAGCGGGCTACAAGAAGGCCCCAGCACCTGTTCCTTTGCCTCGACAAAGTAAGAGCCCGGCTCCAATACCACCTCCCGCTATCCCGAACGAGGACAAATTACCGGATACCAAGGAAAGTGGAAGTGCCAATGGGCTAAGCAGGGAAGTGAGCTCATCGAGTGATTCCGAGAAACCTGCGAGCAGGCATTCGAGTTTCGGAGAAGTCACCTCCACCAGTCAACCCAACGATGGTGTGGCAGAGGCCTTCAGCGAATTACACGTGGTCAACCTGAACACGGAGAATTCCAGAAGGATGTCGAGCAGTTCCACCGTGTCCACGGCCTCGAGCCGAAAGTCCATCGGAAGCGAAGGCGCGAGAGAAAGAATGCCTTTGAAAAATTCCACTTCAGTCGAGTCTGAAGCAAAGTCAATTAGTCGCTTAACTAGTGTAGCGAGTTACGATGAAGCCGACAATGCCGCGTCTTCAAGGCGGAGTTCTGTGCTGTCCGAAACAAGCTCGCATTCCACCGCCATCAGCGAAACCAGCAATAAGATAAACAGTAAACCCGCCGCTGATGAAGGAGACATTGTGCAACAATCCAACGATGTCGGTGGAGTAACTAAGTCGAAGCGTCAGGAAGTGTCCGTGCAGACAAACTTCGACGATGATGCCAAACTGGACTCTCGGAGCCCTTCGATAAGTTCCGCTGACAATAGTGAAAAGGAGGCCTCTGGCACCTCTTCTCGAAAGTCGTCTTACAGCGACAACAGGGAAGATGTCGTCCAGCCCAAGTCCCCCAAAACAAAGCAAGGCGACACGGACAATGTCAGCTTCGCCGTGGCCTCATTAGGTGAACCAGATACCGTATTCGAGCACAGTAGCTATGCACTTAGGAACGATGCAGTCAGTGAATTCTATAACCATTTTAACTCGAGGAAAAAATTTGTGAGCCAGAGTTGGGCCCAATACGTGAATGTTTCCGACGCGACTAATACACGGGAAACACTCGCAGAAGACGATTGGGTCTTGTCTGATGACGATGAAGGTGCACACGCTTTAACATTACTAACCAACGCTTGCCGCTTCACTAGACTCCCGATTCTCTGGGTTTCGGGTTGCACATACACCAGGGTCCCTTAATTTTCGTATAAAATTTTGGAATTGTAATTTCGTGTAAGCAAATGCAGTGTACGAGACAGGAATTTGGGCCTTTCATGCATCCTGTGCCGCACATTTAATCAATATTGAGAAAAGAGATAAGAAACACATTGGGATGGTGACCTTCTCCAAAGTCGTTCCTTATGGATATTCGTAAGTGTTGCGGATTATCTGGTAAACTTCATTTTCCGGCTTTCCTTGATAATCGGGAGTCTGCTGTAGTTGTTTGCACACCTAGCCTGTAAGACCCTTGCATTTTACATCCCGTACCCATGACAGATCTGCCAACTTACTCGTTGCCAAGCTTTTAATTTGTATCATCCGTGAAGTCGTATGAAGTTTGACACTGGAAAATGAATATCACCAATCTGAGAAATATTGATTTGGCTGAAAAGAGAAATTGGATTCAGATATTAACTAGTTTACTGATAACATTCCAAAAGCTTTTCCTGTATATGGTAGTAATTTTGTGGAGATGGAAAATTAATTAATGCCACCATTCTACAAAATCAAAGAAAAACTACTGCTAAAGTAAATATCGGGAAAAATAAAATAGTGCCTGGCTATTCGGCAATGAATGTGAACCTTTAGAGTTCCAAGCATTATTTTCCGATTTCTTGGCAGTCTTTCATACATAAATTTTGAATATTTTTGTACTGCCAACCATGTACCCTGACGGGAAAGCACTCGATTTTGGTACAAAGTGCAGGAATCAGTCACCAGTTCGTTACATTGCCAAGGACGTTTTCTCTGACTTCTTCAGCAGTAATTTCTATACGATTCAAATGTGTCATGGCAGCCTATCCGAGGAGACGTGTGTTCATAGCAATCTAAAAGAAAATTTAAGGATACTTGGCTGGAATTTGTTTGAATGCATGCAACAGTAATGGGTGGCGATTCTTTTGTTTTTTTTTTTGCTTGTAAATTTCTTAGATTTTCACACTAGTTTTCTTCTCTTGGCACTCTCATTCTTGTAACACGTGTACTTTGAATGTTCCCATTGCGTGCTTGTTCTGTTTCTGTAATCTTATCTAAGACGTGTAACTCATTGGCGTTTATTTTCTGACATTTCAGAGCTATCTTCACTGGATGAAAATAGAAACTCCGATGCGATGAGTGCCTTTCCGTTGCAGGACGACATGTCCGAAGTTGATTCCAACGTTAAAACACTTGACGATGGAGATACAGACAGTGAGTTCAGAATTATTGATTCTGTAATTGGAAATAAAGAAAATTGTTTTAAATGATAAAACAGATCAATTTAAAAACAAAATTTTAACTTATAGTAATTCATACATGTACTTCAGTTTGTTGGTAAATCCCGGGTTACTTTTTCCATATAAAAACTTACACAGAACTTCACTCTCATGTCTCCGAATTTATTAAATTTACTGAAACGTGAATATGGTGCTGCATTATGACACTTTTGAAAGTACCAACTTTAGTATATATTCTCTTGATGAACTAAATTTTCCTGAGTGGATTGTGTCAGATGACTGACGGGTCACTTGAATGGTGAGTAGTTGAAGTGGCAAAATGCATGATGCAACATTAAAATACACCACATGAGAATATTGCCTGCTTCCTATATAAGTCAAGAAATATTTCAGAGATTTTATACTACTGGCTGACACATTTTGTCATCATAATTTTTACTTTCAATGTTATTAGTCTTGTTTTGAAAAAAAAACAAGGGTGTGTAAATACTGTTGTTTAATTTGGCAATTTCAAGATATCATTATTTGTAGAAGATAAAATATTGCAAGGAATGTGCACCATTGTCCCCGACTACAATACAAATATGATTGCATTCGAAACGCAATTTTGATGTGTACATTGCTTTTGCAGAAACAAGTCGACGAGTTTCATCCGATTCAAGCACTCTGGAGAGTCCGCAAAGTTCACCGAAATCAAGAAGTTCCAGCAACATGGAGCCGAAGCACCAGGAACCGAGGGTCAAGGAAGCAGATGTGATGGCTTTGAGTGCCCAGATCGACAAGTCAGTGTCCGAGCACAGAATTGCAGCAGAAATCGATGAGGCTTTTGCTTCGATCGACTCGATAGAAACTGGATCAGATAGCGGCGCAGATGATAACGCCGGTTGTGAAACGCAGCAGTTTAGTGCTCAAACATCAACGGTTGAGGCTGATCCTGTCATCACTTGGGAATATAGGATACCCGAAGTGCCAGCCCAGTTTCAGAACGATTATGACGATAAACAAGACACACGGCAGGACGAAGGTTGGTTATTTTTGATTTTTGCTAAGCTTGGCTGTTGTCGCTTGATCGCTGAAAATGTGGACGTTAGACGTGTCCACATTCCCCGGTGATAGTAAAATGTGGGCATTTTCAATTTAACTAGGCCAAATTGATCATTTTTTGTTAACGTGTTTACGCAAGTGCCGTCTAGGCCATAAAACGGCCTTAGTGATGCAAGAATATTAGATAAGACTGAAATGAGCAAATACCACAAACTGCATTTTCGACATGGAAAATTGGGTTTTGTATTTGTTATAATTCTAAGACATCAGCACAAAAATGATTGGCCCGATAATCAATTCTACCATTTCCCTAAAAATCGACATTTTTGATTGTTTTTCCAAAAATTCTGCCTGCAGCGCTCCTATATTAAGCTCACTAGTATTGTCAGTACACCTGAAATCCGTAATTTCTGGTAATTTTTATTCGTGTCTGGTTTATGGAATCAATATTAATCTTCTGGAATTTTCAAGGTGATCTAAAACGGCATTATTGGTGATCTAGTTTTTATAAAAAAAAATTTCTTTCACTATTATTACTTCCAAAAGACATTTGAGGATAATCTACCTGAAATCCATTATTTATGATAGTTTTTCAAGGAAATGTAAAATCCTTCATTAGGATACATTTATTTGGCACTGTTGACTAAAAACCATCCATTTGAGAATTGAGATTGCGTTTTTTAAAAAAAGTTCGCCAATGGCGTTTCCTTATTATTATTACCAAATGTTGTTTTTAATAGAATTGTGACATACAAATGTGTTTCTTTAACCTTGAAAAATTAGCACATGCCCCTGGAAAACCTGGAAAATTCGGGGAATTTCGTTTTCAGAAATTGGTAGTCAATTCAATTGAACTCAGTACCCTACTGTCAGTAATTTAATACCGTGTGGTAGGGGGTGTAGTTCACAATGCATGATTTTGCATCCAAACGCGATAGTATCATTGGCAATTTATAGCGTCTCTCAATGTTCGCTTTGTTTTCATAGAATCAGTTGAGACGTTGCCACCCAGCACCCAGTCCATCGAACTCCAAAAGCCCCAAGTTCCTACCAGCAATACTGCTGCTTCTACAGTAGCTAAAAGTGCAGAGGCGAAACAACCTGCACAGAAAGCCGAAATGGCTCAACCCAAAAGCAGCCCATCCAACGACCAAGAGGTCCCAGAGCTGATCATGAAGAGGCCAGTGATGAGTTTCTCGATTTCGACGTACAGAAACAGGGTCGAGGAAGAGAGGGAATACGGGCGGAAGTTGGCCCCGGTGGAGCTGAAGCCAGCCCAGAAGCCCTTGTTTTCGAAGTCTTCCTCCACGGTCGAAAATCCAACATATTCCAAGCCCACGGTGCAGGCCAAGCCTCAAGCCGTGGAGCCAACGCCGGGGCATTCGTTGTCCATTGCCAAAGCTCTGACAAGGCCAGCTAAGCCTATGGAAACCGTAGCCGAAGCACCAGCAGCCAGCAACGGCATGCGCAAGGCCAAGTCGGATATGCACCTCAATGGGCAATTATCGGCGCCATCGTCAGTTGCTGCTTCTGGCTCCACGCCCGAGGAGCAGGAAAGGCTCCAGCAAGAGTACTTGAAGTTGCACAGCCAGTTTTTGCAATGGCAGCAGCAGCTGCTGCAGAACCAGACAGTGCTTCAGCAGCAGCAGATATTGCCGGAGTCAGCGACGGAGACGCTGCAGCGCATCCAAGAGCTGCACCAGCAGTTCATGTCACTACCCATTGCGCAACAGCAGCTAGCACCGCAAGCGGGACGTCCTGAACCAGTGAGAAATGCAGAAATTGCTGAGAAAGCTGCAGTTTTCAGTCAATCCTCGATGGACTATCCGAAGAAGACGAATTCTCTTCCCAGGCCAAAATCGACGTTTGCAACGCCGGCTGCTGTGGAAAACAAGTCTGAATACAGTAATTCCTTAGAGAGAAAGTTACCGAGGGTAGGGCCTCGACCATGGATCGCAAGGCCCGTTTCGGTGTCCCTTAGCGCGTGGAAACCACGAAACAATCCATCGGGTGGGGCAGACAGTGCAACATCCGAACCGACAATAATCATCGAAAACAAAGCAGAAGGCAAGCGGCAGCCTGTGAGCAGCTTGCACTTCCCAGCTAAGGCAAGCGAACCGCAGAAAAGAACTGATGCGTTGCAAGCGGAACGTGCTGCGCCGCAAACTGAACGTGTTGCACCGCAAGCGGAACCGAGAAATGCAGAAAACGTGCCAAGATCAATATCAATAAAGGAGCGAGTTTCTTCACTGAACGCCACGAACACCGAAAAGCCAGTTCTGGTTGTCAGCAGGCAGTCATCGCAGCCCTCGTTTCCACGCAACCCCGTGGTCAAAGGTTTCGCCAACGTCGAGCCCCTGAATCAGCAGCAGAAGTCGAGAGTAATCGTCAACTCGGCCCCCAAACCCGCAGTAAACGGTAGCACGACCACGAGTCAGCAAAAGCCGGGGGTGGTTCGCGTGGACATCAAGCCGAAGCCACTAAATCAACAGAACGGCAAGCCGGTGGCCAACACCTACACTTATTTCGGAGATGCCGGCAGTTTTGGCAAAACGAAAACCGTCAACGGCAGTCATGCGCCAACGACGCACGACAACAAAAGTGACTCGACGAGCAAAATCACCGTGAATGCGATGAATCTTAATAACAACAACACCAACATCAATAACAACAACAAGAACTATACCACGGTGGTGGTCAATGCGGCCCCTGCCAGACAGCAAAGCACTGGAACGGCTCCACCACCACCGCCACCACCCACGAGTCTGAATTTGACCACTGCAAAAGTAAGCGCCAGCAACGGACAGACTCTCAGAAGATCGGTCAGTTCTCCAGAGAGCGAGGAGGATAAACGGGACGAACTGATGAATGCGATTAGGGGCTTTGGAGGCAGAACGGGGCTGAAGAAGGTGAGCATGAATCACGATAGGATGGCAAACAAGTCCTAAATATTAAAGTCCTAAAACGCCCTGTACATTGTGATGTCAGACTACCTGTACTAAGCTAAATGCTGACAACCTTTAGCTTTGTACAGTGCAGTTTGACACCACTTTTGTTTTTTTTAAATTTTATATTGTAACATAAAGATGAATAAAGAGGAACTACTGCATTCTAAAAACTTGTTTGAAAAAATTATAAAATAATCCTTAATTTGTCGCCAAAAGTCCTCAAATACCCTAATTTCAAAACTTGAAATTTGTTTGCCACCCAGTACGAGCAAGTTTCAAATCTATTATACTCCCATGAAATGATTCCCTGTGGTTTTTATAATGCTTGACCAACCTGAAATTGACATATCATTACAGGTTTCGTCTTCAGAAACCGGATGGCAGACTCGCCATGGAAATCTGTAAACTTATCCTATCATCGTACGATTTCCTAGTTAAGATGGCGTCCCTTCTGTGTTTTAACCTCCTCAAAGTAAGCCATTGATATTAAACCGAACATTAGGTCGGTCCTGGACAGATCGGACGTTACCCTACTTATCTGGTCACAATAAGCCACTGGCCTCCTACCACATCATAGGTGCTCATCATACGTTTCCTAACATTTTTTACCCCAATTATTCTCTACGATCCAAGTCTTATACATAGCAGCAATCAAAATAAGAAACAAAAATCTGAAAAACATAAAAAAGCAATTATAAAAATGGAAAAAAGTGGCAACTAGCTAGTGAAACTAAGTTATTCTGTGACAATAAATTTAATATAAAAAGTTCGCTGGAACTAAAACTGTACATAATTGAAATTAACCAATTGGATAACTCAGTTAATTTTTAGTCAAGATTTTCGTCGATTAAGGCTACGGGAAGGCACCACAGTTCGATACAGTGCCTTATCACCTGCACACTAAATTTGATTTTAGATACAGGTGCTTTAGAATTAAATGCTGTTCGGGCGAAAAAGTGACTTTCATTAGTTTGTGCGGTAGTACCTCTTGATCCTTTCTTTTGTATAATTTAGGACGCAGGTACTTTATCACAAAACTCCCAGCCTCTCTCGATATTTTGGACTGAAAATTCGCGTTCATGCATTTCAAAAAGTCAAAACCACAATATTTCAGTGCAATGCCACTGCCCGATTAAAGGCAACTGTATTTTAACATACATAAAATGGAAAACTAATTGAACTGGCCGAGTGAGGCCAGTGCTTCTAAGCTTTGCTGGGCTAATATTTCTTACCTGCATAGAAATATTTCCACCAATGGTGCAATACTTATTGTTTTCCTATTGTATTTTATATACTCAAGATATCAAAGAGGTTGTAGCGATTGTTGTATAATAATAGGTAAGTCGGCATCTCTTGCCTCCTTAAATTGTGATTGATATGCGCGACTAATCATTGATGTATTGCTATGTATCACAGAATTGTGTATAAATAATTAGAATATTTTAACTTATTCGTGAATTATAGTTCGGAAGCTGCCTGCTTTAATAATAGTACATCTAGAGCGTAATGATAGCGCAAGCCTAAAACTTGGTCGCAACCTCGCAGCTGGTCAGCACATCTTCGACCGCATCAATTCTCGCTTCCAGCTTCTTGTGAGTCTCAGGCTGCATTTTCTCTTTGTTCTTCAGCATGAAATGCCTCATGAAGAGGCGCAGTCCCTCTCTGAACATGTGCAGTTTGGGCGCCTTGGCCACTTTGGCAAACACTGCGAGCACGTCTTCCTCTGGATCGCGCAAAAGTATTTCCAGGAGAATCTGCCGCAAGAACCGCACCAAGGCCTTGTCCATTTCGGCAAACTGGATTACCTGTAAATCGTATTTCTATGTGTATCACCCAGTTTGTTTTTATAGATGCAATCCCCAGAGGAATACTGAACGAGGTCCTACCTTCAGCACCGAAATCGCCAGGGCTCTTTCTACGAACAGGTGGGTCAAGAGATGTGCTAGATTTGACATTTGGGTGGCGGGCACTGTAGCCATTTCCTTGATTTTGTCCCAAACAGAAAACTGGACAATCATCTAAAGAAGTGATGTGTGTCTAATTAGCTGTAAATTTGCAACGTTGAACTAGTTTCAGGTAAGTACTGGAACTTGCCTGATACTTTCTGTTGCTGTTGCAAAACCTCTGCATGAGAAAAGCGTAATAAGGATTGAACGATTTCTCCTGTAAACAACATTCTATGGCAACATGAATTATTTCCCTTTCCTGGTGGCTATTAAGGCCAAGTCGCAAGAGTTTCTCGAAGGCATCGATGTAATCCTAGAAATTAAAAACAAACTTTGAAAGTCTAATTCGACAATAAGGGGTGTCAATCCTAAAAAATAAATGTAATTGAAATTTACTAATTGATGTGCGCGTGTGCATATAGCTACCAAAACTTGAAAAACCGGTTTTGGTAGTCATTTACGGATGCGCACACAAATTAGTCAATTTCAATTGCAATAATTTTTTTAGGATTGACACCCCCTATTGTCACATCTCTAGCCCTTTAAATTATGTGCACCACCCACCTCTGCCGTCATAATTATGACGAAGATGTTTTTCCTGATATCAGTGTTCATGCGCTGCTTTCGTGCTAATTCGAGTATTTTCTCGCTGGCATTATCTGCAGCATCCAACTTTAGTTGCCCTGAATAAGTTGTTTGCAGGGTATTAGAAATGTTTTGAAGTACCCGATGACCAAAATTCAAATTCTTTCCTACTTTTATTGGAATCTTCTTGTTCGGCTACTTGTCCAGACCAGGCCGAACCAACGATCCACCAGCGACCTCTCGATTCAATGTTCAACAGATCGTCGAGAGAAATTTTCAGTTCGATAATACTATTCCCTATATGTTAGAGTTGCTAGATTATCCAAGCCCACGTAGCTTATAAGAAAGTGGAAATGAGTTTCACACAAACCTTGTCTAACTAAGCTCCTCAGAAGCTTCTTTTGATGCTCGACCTCGCTATAATCGTAGTTTTGTATCTTTTGCATGTTGTTATTTCGAATGGCCTGCATTAGATCATCGAACATGACTTTCGCTTTGGTTCTGGAATATAAATGGGTTTTCATCAAATGAACAAGCTTGAGTTCAAATTTCAAGTTTTTCTCAAATGCTTAAAAATAGCTATCTAGAAAGTTGATTTAAAAAAGCATTCTAAAACAAAAAGAACAAAGCTGATAAGAATAATTAAGGTTTTAACTTATATCTTTTGGTCTAAAATTTTCCAACATTTTAGTAACTTTGGACAATAAATCAAAATTTTTTTAAGCAATATGACATACGCACCCAACACGCAAGTGAGTTGACGAGCAGGCTTGACCGTTGATTTTAAGGATAACATTTTTAAGACTTAATGGATCATCCTTCCTCAATAAAAAGCCAGCCGCTAGATAGAAAAAATGTATAGGGATTTAGCAAAGGTAAAATGATGTAGGTTAGTTAACGTCACATGGTCAAGGCCTTGAAAGTTGACAATTTTTAATATTTATTTAGTTAATGTGGAAGTAGCACAAAATTTAAGTTTGCAATTCCGAATATTTCTTTAGAAGTAAAGTATTAAAATTACTACCAGTGACTGAATCTTGTATATTTTCAAACTGAACCACTTGACGCATCCCTTTAAAAAGTAGAGGCGATGTTAACATAATTACGTTTTAAAATGACTAGCAAGAGATCTACATCTTTCTTCTTAAAAGATTCCACTAATATTTCAAGAATATTGTAAATAATGGTGCAATGGACGACCTGTAAAACAAAGCAAAATGTTTACTAATTTAACTGATTACATAATTGGTATAGATAAATGCAAGTTCTGAATTACCTTAAATGAGTAAATGGAGACTAGAAGGTTTAACAGGTTATCACATTCTTTTCCTTCACCATAATTTTCCCCCTGCTTTCGGAACATTTCGAACTTGTCAGCAATTGTTTCCAAAAACTTGGCCCCTAAATTTGAGAGTGGATGCAAGTTTTCTCAATTTATTTGACTGCAATAACGATGAAGTTTTGTAAAATTTCAAAGTTAAGAAAACGGTACAAACCTACTTCAGTACCAACATTTGCGTGCAGGGCAGCAATTAATAACGCATACTTTTGAATAAATTGGTCGTCCCGTAGATCAGGCTGGACTATATCCTCCATTATCAACCCGATTAGAGCATTATTCATATCTGCAAGAGTAAATGATATAAGCTGTATTGCCAGTTTCTTTTAGACTGCTGTCAATGGACAGATACTGACCATTTCGTATATTGTGCATATAAAGCGTTTCAATATCACTCGTCACCCGATTGATATTAGGTAGATCCAACCTGGAAATTAATTGCAGTGCAATATTAAGTGCATAATTTTTGTCTCTTATCTTTTGGAGATTTTAAAGTTCACACCTGCAATGGCCCTATGTCTCAGTATATTTTTTAAACAGTCGGCAATAATGCAGGTGGGTATTTTAAAAGCCCCATAAGTGCACTAATTTGAACAATATACAAACTTGTTTAAATGTCCCTTCAATTGTTTTTTTAAACGCTGAAAACTTTGATGTTTTTTAGGATCATCTTCGCTGGATGGTTGATGAGGACCAAGTAGATTAGAATTGCCCAGTGACGCTGCACTTTTCTTCTCCACAACATTGCCATCTTGGTCCCTTAATCTTCCGTAGATGTCCTCCCAGAACTGACCTTGTATCGTCTTACGAGCATCTTTTCTTTTTTCTCTTATTTTGCCATCTTCCTCATCGCTATCCTCAGAATCATCTTCAGTGTTTTCCCCGTCTTCATCACTGTCTTCCTCACTGCCCTCCCCTTCATCGGTGTTCATGTCTTCGTCCGAATCCATTGCTTTTTGCAGTTTTTCGTCAGTTTCGCTGTCACTGCTACCACATTCTTCACTCTCTTCAGATTGGTCGGCTTCTGGGTCTGCTTTTGCAGTTGACATGGCTGCAAATGTCACCTTTTTCTTCTTAACAGCTTTGGAAATCAATTAACAATTAGCATGCATGGGGTTATTACATAGGCTGAACCTACTTTCAGCAGCAATCACATACCAGGTTCTTGTTTAGTTTCAGGTTGACCAGTTGCCAGAGCGAGATCATCACCGAAATCAGACTCTCCATCACTAAGCTCCGGTTCACGTAAATGCGGGATTTTTTCCGCATCACACACGTCTAACAGATCTAAGCACGATTGCAATTAAAGGGAAATTTGATGTAGGCCTACAGATACCAAACTAACCAAAACCAAGCTATAGTGACGATATGTTTGTAGAAGGCATATAAAGGATACAGTCCAAACCATCTTTTACGAATAACTGAGGTAACGATTTGCTTTTACGTTTGTTAAATTTTAAACTCTTTTCTAACTGAGCTATATGCTTTTCTTCTCGTTCATTCTCTTCCAACATAAACTGTCGTCTTCTTTTTAATTGCTGAAACGTGTCAGCATTACAACAAAGTCGGCAACACACGAAAGGACACTTCTGAAATACTTACCAAGTCTTCTTGCTTCTGTTGTTGTTTCCTTTTCTCTTTCTCTGCATCTTTTTTTACCACTTTTTTCGTTTCTGTCTGATCCTTCACTGGCGCGTTCAAAGGAACCTCCACAGATACTCCTGCCTGCTTTGTAACAACCTTTCATTAACCCCAAATGTACAAGTAATTAAACGCACCAGTACTTCGTCGGTTCCAGATGTACTTACACCACGTTTTTTTGTAAAATATGCATGCTTTTTCGCCTTTTTATCAAGCCTAGCTTGCTTCCGAAGAGCTTTTCGCTTCTGTCCTTCTGATTTCTGCTGATTATTTCGTTTCCGATTGAACTTACTACTTTTACTGCCTGTGAATTTGGCGTTTTTATTTTTGTTGACCTTCATCGTACACGTGGAAAGCACGGATCTAAAATGAAAACAACAGACATAATAATTTATGCCGGCCAGTGTGTTGAAAATGGTAACATGAATACAATTGAGACGCCAAGTTCTCAATTATGTTTATTTTATAGTTCATACGTTTCATTTACCTTTTCCTGTTGTTAGTTTCCACGGCAACAACTAGATTTTAATCCATAACAAGGACATCGCCATTTTTAAACACTATCAACTTTCATGCCGTCTGCTATGGCATGACTTTCATTAAAACAGGCCCTGTTTAAAGGCTAATAACTCCTTGGCTAAAGCGCTTTATGTTTTTAACGTTATTAATATACTGTTGAGCGCCTTTCAGGGGATTAAAATTGAGGGGCTAATCATAAACCACGTCTTATATTTTGATTGGCTGAAATCTAGGACGTCACTAATGGTAGACACAATCGGCATCCAACCTTCTGGCCTGGCTCGTTCATCATATATAAGGTTTCGGATTCATGCCCTCCTTCATTGAACTTCTGGCATTTTAGAGGAATGTTTGGAATGGTAAGTTATTTTCAGCTATTTTGTTTTTTATTCATCTAGCTTTTTGTTTGCGATTTTCTTTGGTTTTTCTACTCTTTCGAAAAGAACATTCTTTGAAATTGGAGTGAATTAGGCCCTCGTAATGAAAATGTGTTTCTTTAATCATATCATTTCGTGTATTTTGTTAGAGTGGGCTCAATTTCAAAGTGCCCGCTTGGAACATCAGCTGGCTCGCATTGAATCATGAGTGAAATTTTTCAACTCGCGCAGCAATTTTTTAACACAGGCACATGTTCATATGGTCGGGCCTATGTAGGGCCTGAGTAATCTAGGGGGCTATATGCGTGTACCAAGCACAGGAAGTCCAACTATGAGCTTCCGTTGACATAAGGGGGCAAACCATGCAACCATCAAATTGCCATGCTATTCACCCACGTCACTGTCACGCTTCAAGCGAAGAGGTCAAAGTTATCGTAATGTGAGGAGGCTGTCCCATAAGCTGTGGCATGTTCAGGCAGAGAACACGAACGGAGTTCGAGTAAGGTCCGGAATAGGCCGAGGCGGGGAACGATGACAGCTGTGCGGGAATCGGAGGGCGCGGACAGGCTCGAGCGGGGATCACCGATGTCCCCGACGGGCTCTTAGAAAGCAGACAAGTGAAGGCACATACGTAAACGAACACTTGAAGCTTTAATTACTTTGGTTTCAGAGAAACGAGCATCCGAACCTTCCTGGGAGCAAGAAGTCAGGCCAACTGCCTCCCTCAGTCATGGAAGAGGTATTTAAGCATTTTACTTATCTCTGACGACATGCGACCTTAAAAGATAAGCTCAGACTAGAAGGTGTCGCCCTCTGTGGGCGACCCTCCCGTCTTCTGCCTTACAGTAACCTTTTCGGACCACTTTGTCACCAGGTGCCACACGTGGAAATTTCCATCTGAAATGAAATACAAAAATGACAGACAAAACAAAATAAAAAGTGACCTAAAAAAGTGGAACCAACACCAAAAAAGTGACCCAAAAAACTTATCAAAAACTGGATAAGGCCCCAAAAAACTCGCCTACAGAACAACAAAAAACTGTCTCAATTAAGGTGAAAACAGACACCTGACCAAATGTACAGGGTGTCCTAAAATTTCATGTAAACAAACATTACATATTTCCCATGAGACTAATAAGGATTTCTTTATGAAAATATTTTTGTATGATTGCTCCCTTAACGGGATGTTCCCCCCCTGATGTTCTAAAAACGAGCATTATCGAATTATCGTTTTTCTATAGCGAAAATGAAAAACATAAAATC
>JAQGAF010000503.1:0-49760 GCA_034687865.1 Kryphioiulus occultus | reverse complement strand
ATTAAAGTTGAATTGTCGCCTCCAGAAGTAACCAGACTATCAAGCAAAATTGTTATCACGACGATTTATTCATTATTTGCAGAGATTTTATGTATACAATTTTTTCAATTTTTTAACATGGCAGGGGTAGGAGGGGAACTTCCCGTTAAATGACGTGGTACAGGTACACGTATACCCCTCTGATCTTACCAACTGCAGTGACCCACCTGAGCTGAACTAGAGCACTTTGCTTTAAATTTGACGAAAAATCTATTTAAAAAAAAAATGTGTATGCATTTCATTACAAATCGTATTTTTCTGATTCTCAGGTTGAAAATTCCTTCTAAAAATCTTCGATTTGGAAGAAATTAAAGTAACTTTACAACCTTTGCAGTTCTGAATTTAAATGACAACAATTCTTGAAGGAGAGACATTTTGCAAAGTCAAAAAACTAGAACAGGAAAGTCAGAAATCCAAAATTTTGCAGTTATGCGTCTTAATTTTCTAATGATCTAATTTAATGATCTAAAAACTGTAAAGGTGTCTTAATGGGAATATTAAAGTTAGAACAAACACATCTGATAGCATCATAACTCAACATCATAACTTTTATAAGCATTCATATTAATTTTAAGACCATTTTACACCGATTGGTTTGCCAAATTTTTATTCGACTTGGGCTGAAATTTAACAAACCTGCTTTTGGATTTTCCCAATGCTTACTAGGATGAGTCTGACTCACGTCTTTGTCGATTTTTCTCGATCACAACTGCACTGTTCACGAAAAGCTGTTGCAAGACTTGACAGTCATCGATGGATTCACAGGCATCGATTAGCGATTCTGTCTTTATTCTTAGCTTATTCTTGGCTTCCTCCAACGAATCACTTGAGCAAATGTATTGACACGTTTCCTCGAGTTGAACCTGAGCTACTTCCAGTTGTAATTCTTGGGTAGGGCTCTCTGAAATGATTAAATTTTTGAAATCACCACCACAAAATTAGGCAATTTTGCATTGGTCGATAAGAAATTTGTGTTACGTTCCAACCACGGATTGAAAAATATAAATGGTTTGAGATTGACTTAAAATGAGGGAAGCATTTATTGAACTTATACATAACAAAATAGAAATGCCTGAACATATTGTCAATTTCAAAAATGCATGTCGGGAATTTTGTTATCTTTTTCGCTGTCACCATAGTGTCATACATACAGTATACAGCGCATTTTAAAGCCATGCCAGTTGCGCCAGTTAGCGCATTTGCAACTTTTTAATTATAATTGCTCAAGTTGGTATACAATTTTTCACACTTTCTCACATACGTATATCAGATTTTTGTTCATATTTCTTCCTATGCAAATATTTGATTTTGTTTCACAACTTTCACCAAATATTTCAGAAAGAAATTAACATTTGCATGAACGCCGCAGGCGAAATTGAAAATAAAAATTCAACCATAATGCATTTTTAAAAGACATGCTGAGGGGTATTTTCATTAAAAAATATTGCTGTTTAGAAAAACTAGGCCACAAATGATGGATTTCAGATTTTTCTAAAAAATTTAATGTGAATAAATACTAACATTTTAAGAAAACGCCATAGACGAATTTTAAAATACAAAAACTAGCCATAATGCATTTTTAAGACATTCTTGGCAATATTAATAATCACCAGAATGTCGTAGGCAATTTTTTGTAACAAAATCAGATATGATATATATCACAATTATTTTGGCGCACCGCAGGCTCAATTTTTAGATAAACCAGATCTCAGATGATGAATTTTAACCACTATCTCCCATATTTTTCTTTGCCAGAACAGTCTGAAGTAAAATTTAGGAATATAGGAGTACCTCAAAAATATAGGAATCACTTGACAGCCTGCAATTGAAACTGAGCACTATTTTTCTAGAAATGTCGGTTATAATTTCCACTAGAAATAAGGCATCCATCTTCAGACCAAAAATTCTAGCAACCACTCACCTTCAGTTACGTACAATATTATGGGCATGAAATCTTCCGAAACTTCTGTTGTGGCTGAAGGCTCTTCATCAGATGCAGCATTTGTTTCAGTATTTGGAGTCTCATTGTTCAGGTTAAATTCGTGCCTAATATTTAACAGGTCTCTCCTGGACAATAACTGTGCACGTTCAGGTTCAGAATTTTTAAACATGTTCAATATTTCTTCGAACGGGACATTCTCTGCCAGTTTATCGGCTATGCCTTTCCTCTCTTCATAAGACAATCGCAAATGTCCAAGATCAAAATCATGTCCGACATGAGTTTTATGATAAACTACACGAACAACTTCAGAGTTGATGGTGACCATCATTCTTGATGGGCAAGTTGAATTTATTTTGCAGCTTCCTTTGGCCTTTAATTTTCTTTTTCTTTCTACTTTCAAAGGCCTGAATGAACCACTTCTATGGCAGTAATAATTCACTTGTTGGAACGTTTTGGCCTTCCGGGTCCCAGATTTTTTAATGAAAGACGACTGCGTGTCTCTCTCCACAGATTTCTTCCACGTCTCGAAGGCTTCAAAAGTCGCAAACTTGAATTCCTCCTTTAGTAGCGTAACCCCGTGAGAGTCAGTTACATGCTTGTCATAAGTTTTCCTTGACAGACATTCGTAGCCACAAAGGCAGCATTTCATCTTTGCCTTGGGGTAAAATGTTTCAGCTTTATGTATGATGCGGACATGCCGGTATAAATTTGTACTCGAGGAAAAACTTCTGCCACATTCTGTGCAACCATGCATGTCCAACTTTGCTGGGCCTCTTTCAATCCTGCTTTCAGCTTGCATTGGTTGTGAGACCTTTTCAGACTGTTGCTATGAAGAAAAAACATGACAAATTCTACTTGCAAAGATGATGCACAAGAAAAAAGCACGTACCCCAGTGAAACAACCAGTAAAACCAATGTTATTGGTTGCATGGGTTCCAATATCAATGATATTTGGAATAAGGATAGTAATACTGGTCAACATTTTGCAAATATTGGTAGCAATGCCAATATAACTGTACTGATATTTGTCATTGGTCAAGGTATATTGGTACACATATTGGGCGAGTTGGAATTTGCATGCCATATTGGACAGAATAACGCCAATATTCCATTACCGACATTATTCATAAATTGCTGGTTGTTGCCGATACCAATATAATGGTGAAATTTTAAATTTATGTAAGTTAAATTAGTATATCGTTACTTTTCTTACAATTGCTGTAAAACAAATTATTTATTTTCATTTCGCTCACCTTGGCAAAAATAAATATGGTTAACAATTGCATTAAATTGCATTACATTAATGGTTACTTGAAGAAATCTATTTCAATAAACTACTTTAATTAACTGCAAAGAAGGATAAAACCATTCTTTCACAAATAATTAAGGTTCATTTTGTAAACATTAATTAGTCTCCAATGTTACAACCATACTACAACCTCTAGAAAATAAATCAAAGCATTGTGGGATTAAGTATTATTTGCAATTAACATGTTCTAGAAGTTTTACCAAATGAAAATAAACATTTGAAGGCGACTTTGTCTGAATAGTTTAAAAATTGAAAATCATTAGGCTTACATTTCTTTTAATGTGAAATGGAAACCGGCTCTAGAATTCCAGAATGTGAGTATACCAATTGCCAATGATGCCAATATTTAATTCTTTGCCAATACCAATGTACCAGTTTGGCCAAATACCAGTATACCAATTCCAATGTAATTGGTTATGTGGGTATTGGTATACTGGAATTTTCACTGGGGTAGGCCTAGGTCCCAAAATGCCATTTTCTGAGATCGTCAAGATCAACCATGTATGCTGCTAGTATTAATTGCATTTACCAACACTGGTGACATGACTGCTTTCCTTCCTCGTCCCACTATAGGATTTATGACTTTTCTTCGTCCTACTGTAATGTTAATTGGTATATGTACCTTTATGAAAGAATGCAAACGTGTTTACAACTTGTGAAATTATCTCATAATTCACCCATTTCAACATACATGTACTGTACCTTGTTGACTATTATTTTTTTGCTTAGTTGGGTGCTATTGTCCATAGCTCTAATACTCCAAATTGACAATTAAGTAGGAAAATCCCTTCAAGGAGGGCAAGCTACACTGTGACAACCGGTACTATTGACACTTAGTAGTACCTGGTATAATATGGTTCAAATCGAAACACTATAATCACTTATATATAACCGAAAACGTTCGTGGAATTACAATTTTGGGAACGCAGAACACGAAACTGATAAAGCACAAAATTTGCTGCAGAAGCAGCTGTTTCGAATTGCACCTTAGCGAAATATCGGGACCTGCTCGGGACTCCAAACATCTGAGAACATTTGAAAGTTTATAAAAGACATAATATCAAGACTAGTTAAAAAAAAACGATTATTAAAACGTGAAAGACATTTACAGTAAGCTATCCGGGCTTATCTTTATGTGGTATTTGATAGTGAAATATCCCTAGCGTGCAATGGGCGGCAATTTCAAATGCAAAAATGAAAAAAAAACTCCGTACTTCCGGTAACAAAGACAGCCTATTATTTACATGCATTTTATAGATGTATTTTTTTTCTTTTCATTCATTTATATTAAAAACTAAACTAATATCTTTTCAGTTGCATTTTACGAACCAATTTACAATTACCAATTTTCGAATACAATTTACAAAAAAAATACTCGAAAAGTAGATATACAGAACTTATGAGAGTCGATTTATTCTAATCGTAAGACATTTTTCTTTTAAAATATTAACTGTAGATTTCAAAATTAGCTGGAACTGCTGAGTGTAAAAAAACTAAAATGTCATATATTTACTTAGGTTTTGCATGATATTTAATGAAAATGGTCTTAAATCCGGATGATTGACAGCATTGAAAGTTATCTGCATATATGAAATAGATTTGTCACTACTTTGTCAGCCTATTATTTATATACATTTTATACATGTATTTTTCTTTTCATCCATTTATATTAAAAACTAAACTATGATACCTTTTAGTTGCATGTATCGAACCATGCCCTAAATGACAAAAAGAATACAATTTACAAAAACAACAAATTTTTCGAAAAATAGATACACAGAAATTATGATAGTAGATTTATTCTAATAGTTAGCACTGCAGATGTGAAAAGTAGTTTGTACTGCTTAGTGTAAAAACTAAAAAGTCAATTTAATTTAATGATATTTAACGGGCAGTTCCCATCCCACCCCTGCCTTGTTAAAAATTGTATACATGACATCTCTGCGAATAATAAATAAATCGTCGTGATAACAATTTTGCTTGATAGTCTGGTTACTACTGGAGCCGACATACCAACTTTAATGAATAAATACCCTTTGATTAATTAATAAAACAGATAATTAAAGATTGATTTTTTTTATTCGAGTTGCCCAATATTGTCAATTGATGGCGCCAACGACCCTGTAATCAATTTTGAATTATCTTTCTTATTAATTAATCAAGTTTTAAAGTTGCCTCCAGTAGTAACCAGACTATCAAGCAAAAATGTTATCACACGATTTATTCATTATTCGCAGAGATGTCATGTTTTAACATGGCAGAAGTGGGAAGGGGACTGCCCGTTAATGGAAATTGTCTTAAATCCAGATGTTCACTGAAAGTCATCTGCATATTTGAAATAGATTTGTCATTACTTATACTCACCATATCATCAATCTTCAACCACAGTAATTTACAGTATGTCAATTGGTTTCTCCAGCCCATTATGCATTTCACGTGAACCAAGTTTAAAAAATGTCGATTTATTCTTGGACTAAAATAAAGGAAATTTATTTGCATCAAACCAGCAACTGATTTTGAAATCAGGATTTGGGTTCAACCGTAAAGGCTTCGTAAAAAGAATAAAATATGCACCAAATGACATTAAAATTTCCAGAATCCAGACAATCGAGCGAGTCGGTCGCTGCATCCTTAAATAAACCAGCGATAGCTTCACTGTCATGACAAAACCCGTGTAATTAAAGGCTAATTTTAATGTTTTAATAGTAATACATATATTTACAAATGCTCGACCTTCTTTGAGTATAAGTTAGGCCAGCAACATTCTTACCGAAATGGTCGCTACGAATTTTAAGGGAACAACACAACCTTGAAAAGAAAGAAAACTAAAATATGATCTCTTGTTACATGCTTGCGCACGTAACAAATGATCTCATTTGTTACGTCCGCAAGCATGTTACAAGTGATCATATTGTATTGATCTCCAATTCCGCCATGGGCGGCTTAAGGCTAGCAGTTTCCACCGCCATTGGCAACAAAACTATTCAAGGTGAATGCGTTTAAAATATATTTTGGGGATAATCTCTGGGATAAGAACATTAAAACCGCTTCCAGACTAAAACTATGCTACACGGGAGAAACTAGCAGCAACTTTTTCAAAATTTATATGAAATGTCTAATAAAATTTTGAAATAGCTGCTGCTAGATTTCTCCCGTGTAGCATAGCGACCATCGGGTGGAGAATTTCGCCTCCAAACATTCGCCCTTCATTAGCGACAGAGCGAAGAACACCACGAATTTATAAATTAAGTGGAAATTTTTAGTGTCTTTTAGATATGCGGCCTAATGGCCTGTTTTTTACAGCAAGACCGAAGACGCCTTTTAAAAATCAATATCGGGAATGATGGAGAAGAATAGCATCACGAGTCAAACTAAAGACTCAAGGATTGGTGCCGCATTTGATGCGCTCCAGCCGACGCCTCAGCACCTCAACCGGACCACCCATCGCAGAAAGCGAGCTTAAACCTTCGCTGCTATTGCTATGGGTCACTGTGTAAACCTGTAACAAATGGAAAAAAATTAGCAAACGCACTGACTGAATTACATCCTCCTTGTCACGAAATTTACGTCAATATGCCTGTGCATGGTTCATACCAAAATTTGAAACTAAATTTTCCTGACTTTCCCTGACCAAATCTGATTAATTTACCTGACTTTCCCTTACCAAATCTGAAAATGTCACATGTAATTAAAATTAAATATCTGCAAAACTACAATTAAAGTTTTTGTATTTTTCTGTCAGGATGACTAGCCAAATCTTCAATTGAATTTTCCTGGCTTTTCCAGGTTTTCCAGACACTTGGAATATTTGCAGACAATTTCAAGAAAAAGGTTTTTACAGATTTGATTCAAGCAAATGCACCATATGACGGAAATTTTAAAAATTATAGATCTGATCACGAAATGATGTAATTAGCCCACAATTTTGTAAGAAGAAATAATAATATTAAGAATTAAGAGACTGTGGTAGGTGAAATTTTTGAAAAAATGACAAGAAATATTGGAATTTTAGTGTATTAGTATTAAGAACAATGCGAACACTAGATGTTGAAACAACTAGATCTCAAACACTGCATTTTTCAGGACTTCTTTGAAATATTAAAAAAATTCTCCATAATGACGGAAACGCCATAGGCGAAAAAAAAAAATTGTAATAAAAAATAATGCATTTTCTGTGAATTTTCCATATGACAAATTAACGATAATGATAAATGATTATGAAAACGCCGTAGGCGAAATTTTTAGAAAAAGTAGAACACAAAGACAGCTTTTCTAATGCTTTTCATGAGATACTTATACCAATCAAAATTTCCTTTGAATTTCCCTGACTTTCTCTGACTTAATGGTCAATGTGTCCACATTTCCCTCACTTTCCCTGACGGTATGAACCCTGTTATGCCATGGTCGTACAGCAAGCATGTGCAAAACTGTATAATTATTTAAGACTTCATAGGTAAATTTTCAGTTTCGGGCTTTCATACAAAATTATAGAAAATGGGTTTGCCTGTCAGTCGAAAATACACCTGGAGAGCATATCTGATTCAGTCTAAATCAGTCACAAGTCAGATCTTAGTCCACAATGATCAGAGCTCATTAAAATTTTCAAAACCATTTCCCTGATTTTAAAAGTATTCAAACAGGCTTCAAAAGTTCCTAAAAGAACTACAAGTTTTAACTTCCCTGACTTTGACAGTTTTTAAACAAATTTCCCTGTCCTCCCTGAAAACCGAAAATGCTAAATGTGTCATATCCCAATGTTAGGAATAGTATATTTAGGTGGCCACTCAAGAGGTAAATTTTCACTTTCGGACTGTTTCATACATAAAATTATATTATACGTTTTAAAAATTAGAGTGACTAGCCGAAGCTTGAATCCAATTTCCCTGACATTTCCAGGTTTCCCAGACACTTTTTGCAAAATTTCCAGACCATTTCAAGAAGTACTTTAAAGATTTGGCACATTTTTGACACAGATTTGACCCATGCAAACGCCATATGGCGGATATTTGAGAAATTGTAGATATGATCATGAAAATGATGGGATTAGCTAACATTTTTGAAAAAAGAAATAACAATATTAATAATGAAAGGAACGCTGTAGGCAAAATTTTTGAAAAATTACAAGAAATAATCGTGAACCGAAATAATGGATTTTAGCGTATTAAAATTAATAACGATGCGAACACTAGTGGTTGGAACCACTAGAACACAAACACTGCATTTTTGTGGACTTCTTTCGAAATTTAAAATTTTTTTCACAATGATTGAAATGCTGTAATAAGCTGCCAGCTACGATATTTATCATTTAGGAGTGCCATAGGAGAAATTTAAAAGAAAATAACAGAAATACTGCATTTTAGGTGAATTTTAGTGGAATTTTCATAAGAAATATAAGGAAGTACTAATGATAACAAAAACCCCATAGACGAAATTTTTAGAAAAAGCCGATCTCAAATACAGCTTTTGTAATGCTCGTCTGAGATACTTATACCAATCAAAATCGTTGTGCCACAACAAATTTCCAATCATGATTTGAATTTCCCTGATTTCCAGACCAAATCAATTTCTCTGACATTTCCAGGTTTTCCAGAAGGTTAGTCACCCTGATAAATATACAGAGCATTGTGGAAGCAAATCTCCAGACATTTTATGACCATAAAGAAATTGCGGAGAGAGAAAGAGATCAAATAAATATAATAACAACAACTAACTAACCGTCGATGTGTGACTTTCATGCCTTGTCGTGCTCTCTTCTTCACAGCGAGTTTGAGACTCCAGGTTGCCAGAAACAGACACTGCCTTGGAGAGGGTGGCCCTAGACGATCTGGTTGTCATTACAATTCCTGACTCCGCCACATACTAGAGTTAAAAGATAAAAAAAATCCGGTCAAACGAGAAAAAGCACATGTACGTATGCAAATATGCCAAAATTCTGCATTTGCTCAATTTCTGCTCACATCCTTAAAGCCGCACTTTGCCTTCAGCTCCTTTAACCTCTCCAAATACATTGATGGGTTAGTATCAGTGGTGGCCGCAGCCTGGACGTACGTCGCTCCACCCATGGAGCTAGCAGTTGCCGATGGAATGGATCCTGTGGAGTTGCTCAGCAGACTGTGTTTCTGCAGTTGACCTCCAGCTGATCCTTTGCCCTCATGCTCCAGCTCAATGTTCACCAAACCCCGCTCGATGTAGCTCTGGAAGAACTGTGAAGACTTGCTCAAGAACGGCTCAATGTCCGCTTCAGGATACCGCTTTTTGAAAGTGTACAGATCTGCCAAACCCTGCAAGCAATGACGTTTGTGACAACTTAAGAAAATAGAACGGACATATCTGGCCTATCAGAAAGTTATTCCTTTATAATAGACTACCTCCTTGGTTTTATTTTTCGAGCCAATTTTCTTGAAGATATCAGCGAGGATTTCCTGAGTGGTTTTCGATAATCTCCTAGGTGAATGGCGACTCTGCACCAAAAAAACAAAACAAAACAAGCATAAATTATAGAGGTGTAAAGCCCATAACCACGATTGTCGAACTACGAAAAATATTCGAGCAAATATTATTTATTCTCATGGGATCAGAAAGTTTTTGCTTTGTAGCTTTTATAGCGAAAAAATTGCTACCGCCTTTAGAAACATGAAAATAATTCAAACACTTCATGGGATCATTATAGCTTTCATTTTTTTAAATATTAAGATATATTAAACATAACAAGATTTTCAGTTTTCCCGAGAACAAAAATAATTGTCATTTACGACTACAACCACATATCACAAAGATTATTGTTGATTTTTTCAAACATCAGACTTAAATGTGTCAAAGTGCATGCTGAGGCCCTTACTTCTTTTCCCCTATTTACGTGTTCGCCAGGCTGATCTGTCGCAGTATTCTGTTCCCCGATAACGCCGCTTGTCCTGTGCCGGACACCGCCCTTCAGCACTTTTTGCAAATAAGGTTCGATCTCCGAGTCTTGCAGGTTGTCAATCAAGGCAAGGTGACTCATGATCTAAACATCAAACATACTTTGTATTACAAGTTGGTATTGAAATTTTCATTTATCACTGCGGAGATGCTGGTTATGACACAGACAGGGTTCATTCCAAAATTTGCAGCACAATTTCCCTAAATTTCCCTGACCAAATCTGATCGATTTCCCTGACTTATCAAAAAATATCACACGTAAGTAAATTAACTATTTCACACCCGTTGCCCATTAAAGTACATGTATCAAATATTTTTAAATTTTTTCACATGCACATATCTGATTTTTTTTTTCACAATTTGAATCGATATTCTTGAAAAAAAAATCGCATTTTCATTTGCTGCGCCCCCGCGTATATTTTAGAATTGAGAACACAATTTTAACATTACCTAACATTTTAACATTTAACAAATTACCATTTAAGAGAACGCCAAAGGCGAAATTTGTGAACATAAATGTAATCCTAATGCCATTTTGAAGACAAAGCTGGTGAAATTTTCAGAAAAATCAGATGTTAAATGATGAATTTTAGACAGTACCTGCTTTATTTTTCTTTGCCATGGCAATTTGCAGTAAACTACAGGAACACTTGACAAATTGTTTCCTTGACCAACCCAAGAAATTGCCCTCAAGTTGAACATGTGAATTTAAATGTTTGAACATAACGAATTGAAGGTGTAATTTATAGGGTGCTTTTCACAAAAATGAATTATAAATTAAAACTTTCCAGTCTCATAATTTAAATTCTAAATTTTGTGAAAGTTTTCCCTGACTCCCACCTGACTTTCCCTGACCACATTTTATTTCCCTGAATTGAACCCTGTTAAATGATTATTCCAGCAGGTCCTTACCTTATTTCCTTTTAGTTTTGCTAAAGTGTGCAAAATTGTTTTCACCGTTCTCAGGGGTGTATCGTTCGTCCGTCCTTTCCAATGAGAAGAGGGGAACTCCCTGAGAAATTGGTGGAGATCCAACAGAATCCGATCCAGGTTCATTTCATGGATGATGTCCTGGAGCAGGCGTATCATTTTCCACAAGCACTAAATGCAGAAAGCATTGGCAAAAAACGGAGAAACTAAGCACATTGATCGACCGTACTTTGAGCGTTATGCGAATTCGGGTGAGAAACTTGATAAAACCTTCATGATGAGTTCCGTGAACTTGGCAGACGAGTTATCGTTGGCTATGCAATCGTGAAGCAGCTTAATAAGGGCACTCATCATGCACGTGTGGTCCGACTTGCCGATGACTTTGACGACAAGCACATTGATTGTCCTGATAACGTCAGGACCCTCCTTCAGATCGGTCAAGCGAGTATCCAGAAGGATGGTAACTAGATTGTACACCAAATCTTTCAGGACATCTTTGGACGCCCGTTTCGCCAGGCAACGATGATGAAAGAGCTAAATTGAGAAAAGAAAAAAAAAAGATTCATCAACAATATTGCATACTCTACATGATTTTTTTTAAATTTTAAATATTTTAAATATTTGAACTCGTCAGACAAAAACCATGCTTGGATTTAGTAACATCTGAGGTACTGGGAGTTATTTACCCTCTTATGGCAATCTTACACACACATTTTTACCAAATGGCAAAATCGAAAAACTAGATGAAAATGGCAAAATCGAAAAATGGCGAAAATGAAAAATCGAAAAATAGACAAAAATGGAAAAATCAAAAAACTAGACGAAATGGAAAAGACCTGCCAAAATGGACAAAATGACAAAAAAAACAAAAAAATGGCAAAAGCTCAATAAAATAATGCTTGTTTTCCTATATCTGAATTTCTTAGACAAAGGCCGTGCTTGGATTTTGTAACATCTGAGGAACTGGAATTCATCACCCCCATAGGGCAATCATAAACGCACATTTTTACCAGATCAGTTTGCATAAAAACGAATTTGTAAACAATTTTGTTGCGTTAATATATTTCAGGGTTCCCTCTCAAATTCTAAAACCGACTTCCCTGACTTTCCCTGACAACTTGCCGACAGTTCCCTTACAACTTTTCAGTAACTTCCCTGACATTTTACACGAAATTTCAAACAATATTAGACAACAAAAAATTGTACACGAAATTTCAAACAATATTAGACAACAAAAATAGTACATGTATTAATTTTCCAGCCCAGAATCGAAATTTAAGCCGAAGTAGGCGGACATTTTCGGAGATTTAGAGCACAAGTAATCAATTTGTATACTTACTAGCGAAATTTACAGTATAGTAAATATAACGGGCAATTTTGTGAGAAATACACACATTTCAACAATACAGTATTGGATTTCTGCAGATTTTAGAAATTTTATGAAATATTAATACTACCAGAAACGCCGTAGGCGAATTTTTTTTTAAGAAAACTAGGTCTTTAATACACGTTGTCTATATGTTGCTATACAAAAAATTGTTTAGCAAAAGTAATAATTTAGGAAAGCGAATAGTAACATTTTTAGGAACAAAATATCGAGAAATAATAATTAAGGGAATGCAGTGGCAACTTTTTTAAAAAAAAAAATTCTATTAATAAATTTGCTAAGAATTTCGGCGTGCCACAGGCGAAATTTTCGCACAAAAAAAGTTCTGAAATAATGAATCTTAGTTGTTCTTTAAATTGCTTTTAAAATAGTAAACTATCAATTTCCCTGTCATTTTCACGAATTTTGACTAATTCCCAAAGTGGGAACCCTGCATATTCTTAAGTTCAACACAGGTATTGTGGTATGCCCAGTTTTACAAGTAATTTCCAAAGAATGAGAATAGAAAGCAAACCGAATGCTTCCATGTTTCCAAACCAGAAATATTTCAGTATTAATTTTTTGCGAAAAATGGGGAAAATTGAGAATTCTTCAAAACTATCATTAGCTGACAAATTTGTTTTCCAATTCGGGTTCCTAATACTCAAAGGGTTACGACTCAAAGCAAAATTGACTTCCCAAGGAAACTTACCGACAGCAAGGTCATGGTGAGGCATCGGTATAGCGGCACGATATCAGCCCTGTTGGTCATTTCATCGCCCATGTGCTTCGTGTATGTCATTCTGTACTGGATGGAGGCGGAGACCAGCAGCTGGTCAACGCGAGTGACCATTGCCTCAGCTCTGCCCTCGTCCTTAAGGAACTCGTCGATTTGCACCAAAGCCTGGATGCTGATCTTCATATCATTGCTGGCAATGTGTGAAATTACAGAGTCCATAGCTGAGGCAGCATCGTGAGAATTGTTTAAGATCTTGGTGGCCGGTGTGGGAGGACGCATTCTGGCAAACAGAAACAAAGTGACAGTTAGCAATGTGTTCCCACTAAACAATTCAAAGACTAATGATAGCCATTTTTCAATGCTTGATAACGCACTTTGATTCCGGCAGCGTGATCGGTTCATTCAAAATATCATCGATGTCATGCTGCACCAACTGCGGAATTTCTGGCCCCCATTTGCTCTCCACGTTTTCTAAGTCGAGGGAAAACACCCCAGAGACAGGTCGACTTACTGGAGGTCGGCCCGTGGACATCCTAAAACCATTTGCAACAAAATTTCAATGAATTTCACACCCTAAAATCGATCATGAATTCAATATAAAGTGTTAAAAGCACCTATGACAGCATTGGTAATGACAATTGAACATACCTACAAATTTATTTTAAACCCGAAAGAACTAAATGTACCTCAGTCAACCTGGCGGCGACATTTTCATACAATTTTAAAAGTTACAAACTTTTTCTACCCAATCTAACCCAGAGGAAGCAACGTCTAATGTAGAAATATTCGTAGAAAAATTCTGGTTATCAAAATTTCACTAGGTCAAATGACCGCAGAAGTATTCATCATTAGGTACTTACAATTTTCCCATAAAATAACATTTACAAAAAATAAAGTTCACAAAAGTTTCGGGAAAAAAATCTTTTAAAATATATGAAAAAAAATCTTTTGTGAAACTCGTCAATAAGTGTTGCCAAAATATTGAAAAATAACTAAGAAAAGAACACAAAATAAATTTCGTAAAATTCTCAAATAACGGCAAAAATAACTGTCATGGAATTCTCGCAAGATACAGCTACCTTGTTGGACACAATTATTGCAAAAAGGTTTGACCAATGACCAATTGATTTAGTAGCTACAGGTTCAACTTATAAGAACATTCCATAAGATTCATTAAAACAAGCACTAAATAGCAATTTTGTCGGTTGTGCTAAATTTGGTAAATTTTTTAGGTGAATTCTGAGCCTATGTAAAAGACGTTTTTGGGTCTAAGTAACCTTAGCAACGTTGAACAGTACCTTTTGACCACAGTGACTTGCTCTTCCTGCACTTGGACAACGGATTGCCTGGAATTGGGCACCTGCTTTAACTTGTTGAGTTCGGGTGACTGAGCTTTGGGCAGCTGATTTATGACCATTGGGGCAGCCGATCCGGGTGGGGGCCGGTTCTTTGATGCCCTCTTGATGCGCTCTTCTAGCAGCCCCATGTCCTTGTCGGAAATCTTTAATTTTCAATGACCAATAAACAATAAGGATCGTGAATGCATAGTTAGACAGGGTTCATACTAAAATTTGCAACTAAATTTCCCTGACCAAATCTGATCAATTTCCCTGACCAATCAAATAAAAAATTTCACATGTAAGTAAAATTAACTTTAGTTTCCACACTTTGCCCATTCAAGTACGTGTATCTAATATTCTTAAATTTTTTCACATGCATATATCTGATTGTTTCACAATTTTCATTTAATACTTTTGAAAAAAAATCGCATTTTTATTCGCAGCGACCTCGGGTATATTTTAGAACTGAGGACACCGTAGGCAAAGATTTTTCCAAAAACTAGACCACAAAAAAAAATTCTAAAAAAAGGTGGAGTGTTAATATTGACGTGAGAGCAATGCCTGCAAATTATCATTTGAGAGAACGCCGCTGGCGAAATTTTTAAAAAATGTAGTCCTACTGCAATTTTATTGACAGTCTTCGAAATATTAATATTCAAGAGAATACTGTAGGCCCCTTTTTTGTTTAAAAAAGTAGACCAGAAATAACAAATTTAGCATAAGCAGGCGAAATTTTTTTAAAAATCAAATCTCAAATGATGAATTTTAGACAGTACCTGCTATATTTTTCTTTGCCACGGAAATTTGCAGTAAAATATAGGAACACTTGACAAACTGTTTCCTTGACCAACCCAAGAAATGGTCCCTCAATTTAAACATGTATTTCTATGATGGATTTTAGCTCGTTTCTTTAAAAGGAACGCCATAGGCGAACTTTTTGAAAAACTTTACTGGAAATATCGAATTGTAGGTGTAATTTATAGGGTGTTTTTTCACAAAAATGAGTTAAAAATTAAAAAGTTCCAGTCAAAAAATTGAAATTCTAAATTTTTTGAAAGTTTCCCTGACTCCCACCTGATTTTGTCTGACTGTTTCGGCAAAATGTCCACATTTCCCTGACTTTTCCTGACGGTATGAACCCTGTTAGAACTACTGAAATGTAACAGAAATGAGGTCGGCTTACCGCGCCCACATATTTGTACACTTTTTCACCGTCCAGGTAAAAGGCATTAACGATGCAGTTGAGAGCAGCGTTTCGCACGCTGTTGTCGCGGTCCGAGATCTGCCGCGCCACCTCCTTCAGCGCTGTCGGAGGGTTGGGCTGGCACACAGGCATGCCATACATTTCGATGAGAATTCCCAATTCCTCCAAACATTCTGAAAGCACGTATATTATTTTTGTGAATTGTTCATGCCACACAAGAGGGTAGGGCTGCACAAAGTTCAAATACTGTGAATAGGATATTTCAGCAAAATATACCCACTGCAATTAAATTTTAAACTTTTTCAAAAACAAATTTCACTTACAGTGAAACCTCCGACTGTGAGTGTGATAACTTTTCCAAAAAAAATTTCACACTACAAAAACTAATAGATAGCATTGTAAATTATTTTCCCACCAATATGAAGGGACTCTTGCCACAACGTTGTGGAAAAGGATGAAAAAGGTCATTTAGTCAACATGAGGCGTCACATAATTCAGACGCTTTTCAGGTTTTCCAGACATATTTTGGAAAATTTTCAAACAATTTTTACATATTTGATCCAAGCAAATACCATATGACGGAAATTTTAGAAATTATAGGCCTACATGAGAAAGAAGATTTTGTGGCAAACTTTTTTGTCCGACATTAAAGGGATTTTTCTCGTCGCAGCAACAAATTTCCCTGACCAAATCTGATTAATTTAGATGACTAATCAAATAAAAATGTCACCTATAAGTAAATTTATTTTTTGGATTTTTCTGTCAAGGCGACTGATCAAACCTTCAACTGAATTTCCCTGACTTTTCCAGGATTTCAAGACATTTTTTGAAAAATTTCTAAACAATTTCAAGAAACAACTTTTACAGATTTGATCGCAGCAAATACCATATAGCAGAAATTTTAGAAATTATAAAATTATAGATCTGATCATGAAATGATGGAATAAGCCCACAATTTTGTAAGAAGTAATAATTAAGAGTCTGCTGCTGTTGTCAAAAGTTTTGAGAAAATGCCAGGAATATTGGAATTTTAGTGTATTAACACTGCCTTTTTGAAGACTTCTTTCGAAATATTAAAAAAAATTCTCCATAAAGATGGAAACAACGTAGGTGAACTTTTTTTAAACAAAAAAGAACGCATTTGAGGCGGTTTTTCTCAAGAAAAATTAATGATAGAAAAAGTAGATTACAAATACAGCTTTTCTGAGATCCTTTAACCAATCAAAATAGTGGTGCCACAACACATTTTCAGACACGAGTTTCCCTGACTTTCCCTGACCACATTTCATTTCACTGACGGCATGAACACTGTTTAACGGTGCAGAGAAAAACTGTCCAAAATAATGGGGTCTCCGGCTAGGGAGGTTTTACTGTGTACCACTATATTCCCAACTAGATTGAGAAAAAAATTCATTTTTAGATTGATTGAGAATACATGAAGCTAACCTGTTCTCTGCCTGGCATTCTTTGACTTCAAACCCTCCATTAAAAAGAGGAACATCTTGTTGGCTGGATACACTCTGTAGATCATCTTAAAGATGGTGCGCACCGACTGTCTAACTGCATCTTTCGAGTCGCCCACTTTGAGTATGAGGTACGGGATGAAAGAAGAAGCCTCATAGTCGTGCATAGCATAACGTTTGTCAATCAATATCTGAAACAGGCATTGCAGATACTCCAAACCCTTGAGGAGGACGCTGGGATTGGTGTCAAAGAACCTCAATGCCAGCCACTTGAGGGCCAGGTCCAAGTTGGCAATGGTTATCTCTGGAGAGCTTTCCAAACACTGAAAAAAATCAGCAACTCAATTATATATTCATTGAAATTTGGGCGACACAAATGTATCCTCGATTACCTCCAGGTAAGTATCGATCGCTTTAAGGTGAAACTTGAAATCGTTGTGAAATAACTGAAACAGGAAGTTGCGATTGAAACCAGCCACAGTCATCTGCTCCTTGAGTAGCTCGTAAAATTCGTCTCGAGGAGTTACAAAGTTCCACTTGAGCACCTGACAGAAAAGCATCGACTTTAAACCTCAAGCAAATCACAGGCTGTCAAGCAATATGGAGGTCAAATTATATAGGAAATATAGGAAAAATGAAAAAAATATGGGATTTCTTTTCTGAAAAAAATCAGCAAATTACTGCAGCTTAGCACATTTTCAGTTTTTTAATTGTAATTGCTCAAGTTGGTATACAATTTTGCACACTTTCTAACATGCAAATATCAGATTTGTGTTCACATTTCTTCCAACGCCAATATTTGATTTTTTTTCATAATTTTCAACTAAGATTTCAGAAAAAAAATTACAATTTTCAGGAGCATAATTTTAAAATGACAGATTTTTTTTGACCCATCTACAATAAGCCTATTGAGAACGCCGTAGGCAACTTTTACAAAAACTTGAACAACTTGTGTCGATATTAACATTAAAGAGAACGCCATAGGCGAAATTAAAAAAAACTTCAACCATAATGCATTTTTAAAGACAAGCTGTAGGCAATTAAAAAAATAGTGCTGATTACAAAAACCAGGCCACAAATGATTCAGATTTCTTTTCTAAAAAAATGTAATGTGTGTAAATATAAAATTAAAAGAACGCCATAGACGAATTTAAAAAAAAAGTTAAAAAAATAAACTAGCCATAATGCATATTAAGACATTCTTGGAAATATTAATAATCAACAGAATGGCGTAGGCAATTTTTTGAAACAAAACCAGAAATGATAGATTTGACAATAATATAGGCACGTCGCAGGCGAAATTTTTAGAAAAACAAGATTTCAGACAATGAATTTTAGTCAGTATCTGCTACATTTTTCTTTGCCACAGTAGCTTGCAGTAAAATATAGGAAAATATAGCACCGAGATGTGCACCGAGATGTGGCCCTGACCTTTAATTTTTGTTCGTCCATTATCCTGTGTTCCTTGAGATTATTGTCCACCATATGTGGAGACAAATCAACGTCTTCATCCTTCTTCTTACCAGCAGTGTTCGGTTTAGCGCTTAGCTATAGATGAAAATTTGCATTTTAGTTTTGCACTCATTTTCGGGATTTATAAAGCAATGATAAACTCACCCGCGTTTTTGACGTCGCCCTGTTCATTTTGCCCTTGTTGGCTGCCGCCTGATTGCCGCCACAATCTTCAAAAGAGTTATTGGCGCATGACGTCGGTGAGGGCGAGCCTTGAACACCGACCTTGTTGCCGCCACCCCCTCTCACCGCTTTGCTAGGGTTTGGCGGTAACTTGGCTGGCAAATTGGGTTTTGCCTTATCGAGGGCGGCCATTACTTGAGTTTTCGAAGTTGGCTATATTAAACACAAAATTCACCGTTACAACAAGAACCTCGCTTTTGTTGCGGACAAAAAATATTGACTTTATAGTAGTTCAGGATTCATACCAAAATTTGCAACTCAATTTCCCTGACTTTCCCTAACCTAATCTGATCAATTTTCATGACTTGCCCTAAATAAATTGATCAATTTCCCTGACTTATCAAATGAAAAATATTACATGTATGTAAAATTAACTATTTTCCACACTTTGCCCATTAAAGAACACGTATCTAATATTTTCAAATTTTTTTAACATGCATGGATAGGATTTTTTTTCACAATTTTAATCAAATCTTTTTGAAAAGAAAAAAGCATTTCCATTCTCCGCAAAAAAAATTGGGTGTTAATATTAACACGAGAGTAATGCCTACAAATTAACATTTAAGAGAACGCCTGTACATGAAACTTATAAAAAAATGTCGTCCTAATACAATTTTGAATATATTTTTAAAAATATTAATAATCAAGAAAATACTGTAGGTCCTTTTTTGTTTAAAAAAAATAGACTAGAAAACACAGATTTAATATAAGTAGGCGAAATGTTTAGAAAAATCAGATCTTAAATGATGTATTTTAGACAGAACCTGCTAAATTTTTCTTTTCCACAGCAATTTGCAGTAAAATACAGGAACACTTGACAAACTGTTTTCTTGACCAACCCAAGAAATTGTCCCTCAATGTGAACATATTTCAGCGATGAATTTTACTCGTTTCTTTAAAAGGGAATACCAGAGGCGAAATTTTTGAAAAACTACTGGAAATAACGAATAGCGAAATAACGAAATTAAAAATTTCCAGTAACAAAATTGAAATTTTGAATTTTTTTGAGTTTTCCCTGACTCCCACCTGACATTCCCTGACTTTGGGCTAAATGTCCAAATTCCCTGCCTTTCCCTGACCACATTTCATTTCCCTGACTTTCCCTGATGGTGTGAACCTGTAGTAGCTATTTAATGTAGATATTCAAAATATCCACTGACTTCCTTTTCATTTACTAGTTTTTTTGAAACAACTTCCAAACAAAAATATTAGAGCAACACATCTGCACTGATACCTTCAATTTTGACGCAGTTCTGGCCATTTGCTCATAGCCCAAATGAATCATGAATGGCAGCACTGCATCATGGGCCTTTTTCCTTACGTCACCGCTGCGATCTTCCAAGGCAGCGCAAAGAAATGGGATGCATAGCGCCAAATCTGCAGTGGGTACGCTGTTCGATTTGACCGATGGTAGCTGCTCTGTCAGCCATCCCAAAAGCTAAATGGACAAGGAATCACGGAGATTAAATACCGAAAACACCTTTTACATTAAAGTGCAGCAAATGTATCGTGGAATAATTTTACCTCTGCTCTCAGCATCGGATTTTCAAGTTTCAATGCTTCGCTGATTATATCTCCTTCTAAGAAAGGAGTTATGCCACACTGCTCCACCCATGCATTTAAGCAGGTCGTGGCAGCAGCCCGTACCGTATTCTGCAATAGTAAAACAGAATATGTTAGTATCAAACTTCATTTTACTACGCAGAGCTCATCTCTGAAAAATATACTAATTTATGAAAAGAAACTGTTGGCTTGCCTTGCTGTCACCTAAACTAGTCATCATAGCAGGTGCCAAGAGGCGAACATATTTATTGCAGTTGGGACCCATGCCTGTGCCGATTGTCTGGCAAATATTCAATGCCTGAGTCGCCTGTATATGGCAAAAGAAAAAAATTTCATATAGCTTTTGTCAGTAAACAAGTTGGTATGGAGGGGGCAAATTGACCAGTACCAAATTTTTGTTAGAATCCAGCATTCGAGCTTTGAAGACAGTTGGCAGATCACCCAGATTGGGAGTGATGAATTTTACTTCATTTATGATTGCAGCAAGCTTCTGAAGGGATTCTAAACGCAATTTCCAACTCTTATCTCCCATTTCTGTGAGAAGCCCAGGCGTAATTTGGCCACTGCAAAGCAAAAATAAATGAAAACATTCGATAGATAGGCAAAGTATATTGTGCACTACAGACTAATTTGGGTAATCACCGCACAAATTTTAGACTTTCGTTAAGGGGAGTTTGTTTAAAATCGAAATTGCTTCAAAATTTAAGCAAATATTTTAAACAAACACTTACAGGGTTCATACCAAAATTTGCAACTTAATTTTCCTGACTTTCCCTGACCAAATCCGATCAATTTCCCTGGCTTATCAAATAAAAAATATCACATGTTAGTCAAATTAACTTCATTTTCCACACTTTGCCTATTCAAGTACATTATACAGGGTGAGGCAAAAAGATATTAACACTGTATTTAGTCTCCCATACAGTGTTAACATCTTTTTGCCTCACCCTATATAATAGATTTACATTTTTTGACATGCATATATCTGATTTGTTTCACAATTTTCATCTAGTGTTTTCTGAAAATAAAAAAATTGCATTTTCATTTGCCGCGACCCCGCAAATATTTTAGAATTGAAAACGCCGTAGGCAAAATGTGAACAAAAACTGGACCACAAAAAAATTATAAAGAAAATATATTGGTGTTAATATTAACATAAGAGCAATGCCTGCAAATAAACATTTGAGAACGCCATAGGCAAAATTTGAAAAAATAATGTAGTCCTAATGTAATTTTGAAGACATTCTTAGAAATATTAATATTCAAAAGAATACTGTAGGCCCTTATTTGTTTTAAAAAAAACTAGACAGAAATATCCGATTTAATACAAGCAAGCGAAATTTTTAGACAATACCTGTTATTATTTTTCTTTTCAGTAAATATAGGAACACTCGACAAACTGTTTCCTTGACCAACCCAAGAAATTATCCCTCAATTTGAACATACATGTATTTCTACGACTGGAAATAACGAATTGTAGTTGTAATTTATAGGGAGTTTTTCACAAAAATGATTTGAAAATTAAAAATTTCCAGTCACAAAAGTTTTCCCTGACTCCCACCTGACTTTCCCTGACTTCCGGGGGCAAAATGTCCACATTTGCCTGACTTTCCCTGATCACATTTTATATCCCTGACGTTCGCTGACAGTATGAACCCAAATGCGAGACCCCTCAAGAGTTCATACACTAGGTTCTCGGGAAGCATACATTTCTTAAAAACCTAAACTTACCTGATATCAGTTCGTGGGATTCGATCCACAAAAGCTGCAGCTGCATTTTCGCCTGTGCCGCCTTCCCCAGCATTGTCATCATCTCCAGGGGCTTCTACGGAAAGACCACGAGTCGGAGGAGGAGGAACCATACCTTGAACCTTGGAATTATGAACAATGACAAACAATCAGTATGTAAAGCATAACTCTCTCAAGCAGAAATGTATTGGAGAGAAATTCTTGCATTTCCAAACTTTCACAGCAACTAAAGGCGATTGTCTAAATACTGTAATGTCACTGGCAGGTATTTTTATATGTTAAACAGTGGTTTTTGCTGAACCACAAGAAATTCAACCCAAAATACTTCAGAAAATGGACAGAATTTCTCTATGATGAATGAACGATGAGCCTGTAACACTACTGATAGGCAATAATGATAAGACTTACAGGCATCATTTCGATAGAGGCCTGTTAGGCATGCAAAAGAAAACAAGAAACAAGGAAATGCTAGTCAACGTTAGCAAATGCTTGCATTTCAAAACCCCAAAAACTGATTTGTGTAGTATTATAATAGCAAAGGTATTCTCCAAATTCGCAGCAGAAAAGCAAAATTACCGCTAATACAAGTCAAACATCTCATTACCTTTTCAAATTCAGCATCAATTTGCTGAAGCAGTGCAGCTTTTTCGTTCTCAAACAGCATTCGCAAATTCGCCCCCATGTACAGATACATTACGCCCAACAAAGTAATAGCAGATGTCCGGACAGCCTGAAAACATTAAATATTCAAAATAGTATTAATTATGCCAAAGTCTAATCGATTTAACACAAACTGTTGCACTTACAGGGTTTGTTGCTGCCAATGCCTTTTTCACGTTTTCAATGATTGGTTTCACTTGAATTCTTAAAATACCACAAAAAATGGCGTTAATAAGTATAAAATTTCGCTTTAAGCAGAAATAACACAAAAGGGAGAAGGACCAGCCATCAGCAAAATACAGCATGAAGAATAAAACATCAAAATAAAAAACGCTAGTAATAAATAACGCAAATGTGAATGCACGTCTGCTACAACAATTACAATGTATTTTCACATCGCAAATGGCGTTACTTTTAATATTGGCCTACCTTTTAAAATGATATCATTATAATTTTTAATTATTAAAAAATGAGCTTCATAAAAAAATTACAAAATATCAATGCATTATTTTTAAAATTGAAAAATTAGCGTTTTCTTGAAATTGGGGCTCATCTTTGAGATTTTAAACCTCGATTGCTGTGCACTCAGCTAATAGTGGTAACGTTAACGAAATTTAATTACAAGAATCCAAACTCTTTTATGGCATTGGCCAGCCAGTTCATAGCCTCCGATTGGTTCTTGGGATTCTTTTGTGCGAAGACAAAGTCCAAGACCTAAAAATAAGCAACGAATGCTGATCCAACCAATCCAGCAGACCAAGATAAAAAAATAAATAAAAACAATACAAGGGAATGAGCAGAACCTGAGTGCTGACAAATTCCAATTTAGTTGCTTCCGAGATGGCAGTCAGAGCTTCGGCAGCAGCGCTTCCGTTTTTGGCATCCCCAATTTTCTCGGCCAAATCGTCGATTACGTAACGGGCAGACTGTCTGGTGAGGTTAGAATTGGACGCTAGATAGGTCACTACCTCTAACTTTATCTTCAGCACTTGGAAGTTGTTTTCCTTCAAACCAGGCTTCTTAAGCAACGTCCTTATGAACACCTGTGTAGGAATTTCGTCCTTACTCAGTGTACGGAGCACCTGTAATGAAAATCAGTAAAATAATTAAAAATCTGCTTTAACCATTCGTGAAAGCGACTTTCACAGGGTGACTAGCCGAAGCTTGAATCCAATTTCCTTAACATTTCCAGGTTTTCCAGACACTTTGCAAAATTTCCAGACCATTTCAAGAAACACTTTAAAGATTTGGCACATTTTTGACCCAGATTTGACCCATGCAAATGCCATAAGGCGAAATTTTTAGAATTTGTAGATCTGACCACGAAATGATGGTATTAGCTAACAACTTTGGAAGAAGAAATAACAATAATAATAATAATAATAAATGGAAAGCCGGAGGCGAAATTTTTGACAAATTACAAGACAATCATGAACCAAAATAATGTATTTTTATGCATTAATCTTAATAACGATGCGAACACTAGTGTTTGAAACCACTAGAACACAAACGCTGCATTTTTGTGGGATTCTTCTTTCGAAATGTTAAACATTGTTCATTATGATGGAAATGCTGTAGGACATTTTTTTTGTTGGAAAATTTATAAGCAGTCAGCTACAATATTTATCATTTAGGAACGCCATAGGCAAAATTTAAAAAAAATAACAGAAATACTGCATTTTAGGTAAATTTTATTGGAATTTTCATAAGAAATATCAGGAAGTGTTAATGATAACGAAAACGCCATAGGCGAAATTTTTAGAAAAAAAACAGATCTCAAATACAGCTTTTGTAATGCTTGTCTGAGATACTTGTGCCAATCAAAACCGTTGTGCCACAACAAATTTCCAGTCATTATTTGAATTTCCCTGACATTTCCTGACCAAATCAATTTCTCTGACATTTCCAGGTTTTTCAGACGGCTAGACACCCTTCTTTGAGCAATTCCTACACAATTTGCCGAAGTAATTCTAAATGTCCCGGTGAGCAACTTACACTCATGACTTGTTCAACTGCTCCCAAGCGAGTTTTCCAGTTGGCATCCGTAAGACCACTTATAGCTTCAGGGGGAAGAAGGTCAGCTGCTTTCTCATCCACTTCCTCTTGCTGCAGCAAAGCATTAACATAGACATGTTATGACAGTGGCTAATTTTGTTTTAATATTTCCCAACATTTCAACTAAAAAATTAATCTCACTGATAATTCTTTCTCCATCACTTCTTGTGGAGCCATTTTCGCAGGTTTTTTCTTCCCACCCGATTTTCCGGCAACTGGTTTGTTGTTACTCACAGGTCGTGATTTCCTTCCTGCAGCAGGTGCACTCGTGGCCTACAAGAGTTTAAATCCAACTTTTGCAAAACACTGGAGAAAACTTGCTAATCATTTTCGTTGACGAAATTTATGGAACAGTAAAATAAACTCACAGCTTTGGCAGGTGCTTTAACTTCAGGTTTTCGCTGCCCAGCATTTGCAGAAGCTGGAGCAGAATTAGCTGTACCAGCTGCTGCAGCTTTTGGTTTCTTGCGTTTTGGACCTGTCACCACCGCCCTTTCACAACATTCTTTTACCTGCGATCAACAAGTCATTCATGTTTAGTTTCCTAGTTAAATGATGATCGATTTCAATAAGTGCGAATCCCTTAGTTCACCTTTGCCATTTTAATTGCCTCCAAATCAGTCATTAACGGCATTATCATCTTCTCTCCAACAACCTTCATCGCCGTACCTAAAGCCTCGGCAGAATTATCCCTGACTGTGGGATCAGGGTCATTCTTCAAAATCTGTTTGTAAATATAAAACAGAATAAGTCGGAAAGCCAGGGGCAAGTAAAATTTAATAATGATATAAGTAAGTACATAACATGCACATGTATATTTAAATCCAAAGTAGAAAATACAGGGTTCATACCAAAGATTGCAACTCAATTTCCCTGACCAAATCTGATCAATTTCCCTGACTTATCAAAAAAAATATCACATGTAAGTAAAATTCACTTTATTTTCCACACTTTGCCCATTAAAAATCATGCATCTAATATTTTTAATTTTTTTTTCGCATGCATATATCTGATATTTTGCACAATTTTAACCAAATATTTTCGAAAAAAAAAATCGCCTTTTCATTCGCCTCAATCTTGAATAAGCAGGCGAAATGTTTAGAAAAATCAGATCTTAAATAATGAATTTTAGACAGTACGTGCTATATTTTCGTTTGCCACGTGAATTTGCAGTAAAATATAGGAACACTTTACAAATTGTTTCCTTGACCAACCCAAAAAATTGTCACTCAATTTGAATGTATTTCTACGATGAATTTTAACTAGTTTCATTAAAAGGGAACTCTGTAGGTGAAATGTTTGAAAAACTCCTGAAATAACGAATTGTAGGAGTAAATAAATTGAAAATTATAAATTTCCAGTCACAAAATTGAAATGAAATTTTTTTTTCAAAGTTTTCATTGACTCCCACCTGACTTTCTGGGCAAAATGTACTCATTTCCCTGACCACATTTCATTTTCCTGACTTTCCCTGACGGTATGAACCCTGAAATAAAGGATTTTTCTAGTCTACGTACATGAGCTTAGCTCACATTTCTTACCTTTAGTAGAGATTCACAAAATGCTTTCAGTAATTTTTTAGTTAGAATAGCAGGGTCGCATTTTGAAAACGCCCTGGCAACAAAGGCAGCAGTTTCAGACTTCATGCTGGGGTTTTTATTGTCCAGTGCCTCCAAAACATCCTCTTGAATGGCTTCCAGATTTGTCTACGGTAAACGAAAACAAAAAATCAACTTATTGTTCCTATTAAATTAATCTTTTGCGGAAAACTGGTGTTTTTGGAGATGAGACACCAACACTCACACATAAAAATATTGCATCAATGGCCTCCCTCATTGCTTGAACTACATTTTGCTTCTTTTCTTTAAACTTTTCCAACACGATTGAAACGCACTAGAAACAAACCAATAAACATCACTTGAAGTTGAAATGCACAACTACCACAGAATCCAAGGATTTAGGAGACACTCACTTGACCCACAAACTGCTGAAATCGCTTCTGCAGCCCAGAGGCCAAACCAGCCAAACATTTGCCTGCCAATGCAACTACCATAACGTTGGTGTCTTTGTTTATGATCTGAAAAGAATAACAAATCATGTGGCGCATAGCATTAAAGGCTGAACCTTCAGTACTGAAATATGGTCATTTATTTTACTTACCTTTCTCAAAATCCTGACAAGATCTCCATAGTCACCAGATTCCAATTTTGGGTTGGCGGTCAAAGGAACAAGCACATCCATGGCCTCCTTCCTTTCCTGCCATTTCTTGGCTTCGCATTTTTCATAAAAATCCTTTGGAAGCTTGGATAAGATGTCAACAGGTTGCATGAATTCATAGGGGTCCACAGCAGCAGCGCTGTCTGCTTCATCCTCTTCATCTGGAAATTTCAAGAAGACAAGTTAGAAAGCTTAAAAACATCACAATAGAAATGATCCACGATGCACTCGCATGGAACGTTTTATTATTTTCACACGTTAAAATTAGGATTTAAAAACAATTAACATGACTTGACATTGCATAATCTCAGGCTGTCAAGCAGTACGGTGGTAGAATAATATAGGAAATATAGGAAAAAGAAAAAAAAATAGAAAGAATATGATTTTTTACTGAAAAAAAAATCAGTAAATTACTGCAGTTTAGAGCGTTAGTTCTAATTGCTAAAGTTGGTATACAATTTTCACACTTTCTCACATGCAAATATCAGATTTATGTTCACGTTTCTTCCTATGCAATAGGCATAACGCCAAACACCATAGGCAATTTTTTTTTACAAAACTAGAACATTAAGAGAACATGTCATTTTGCATTTTTAAAGACATTTGTCGAAATATTAATATTCAAGAAAATGCCATAGGGAATTTTTTTTTAAAGTGCTTTTTACAAAAACTAGGCCACAAATGATGGGTGTCAGATTTCTTTTCTAAAAAAAATTGTATGCAGGGAAATACTAACATTTAAGAGAACGCTGTAGGCAAAAAAAATTTAAAAACAAAAGCAGAAATGATAGATTTAACATTAATTTAGGCGCGCAACAGGCGAACTTTTTAGAAAAACCAGATCCCAGATGATGAATTTTAGCCAGTATCTATTACATTTTTCTTTGCCACAGCAGTTTGCAGTAAAATATAGAAATATAGGAATCACTTGACAGCCTGTTTAAATCTGCAAATGTTGATGAAAAAACGTCTGACTAAACTGATATGACAGCCTGAAAGTCCCATGCAAGAATTATCTAGTTGTAAGAAATAATTTCTATGCTAAAACAGCTCAAAGCATTTTTGATTGTCCCCTCTAGATACTTGCCTTCAGCTCCATCATCGCCATCAGCTTGTTCAGCCGCCGCCTTTGCCCTCAGAGCTTGTTGTGAGCGTAAGAAACGACAAGGAGCCACCTTTTCAGAGGTCACTTTCTCGAATTCAGTTTCCAGTTCTGTTAACTGAAATAAAACAATTAAAAATATGACCTTCAAAAATTCAAGGCCACCTCGAAAATTAAATCCACACTTCTGTCTTAGTAAGACTGATATGCCAGTGTAAGTTTGTTATTAATGCAGATTTCATTCTATTTACCTGCAATGGCTTTAGGCTGGCCAGCTGAGGTTTTATGGCTGCTCCGACCCACCTGTAAATCTCCACAGTGAGCGCCTTTGCCTCATCCCTCACGCCTTTGTCCCTGTCTTCCAAAAGCGTGGGCAATTGCTTGACGATAGGTTTCAAAGTTATCACTTTAGATCCAAAATCCCTGAGCGCCATCCTTAAACACTGAATGCACGACACGACCACCTTGGGCGTCTTGGCACTAAGCCCCTTGATCAGTTCATCCTGCACAACTTCCATCCTTTCAATCTCAATGTACATCATCACAATTTCTATGGCTTTTTCCTTGGTTTTGGCTTTTGGAGCCCCCAAGCATTTGGCAATGATCCCTGCCATAACTTCCCCACAGGTCCTAGAAAAACAAATTCGATTGAACGTCAAGTTAAATTATCAAAATAAGGTTCAGCAGGGTGACTGGCCGAAGCTTGAATCCAATTTCCCTGACATTTCCAGGTTTTCCAGACACTTATGGCAAAATTTCCACACCATTTCTAAAAACTTTTTAAAGATTTGGCACATTGTTGACACAGATTTGACCCATGCAAATGCCATATGGCGAAATGATGGGATTAGCTAACAATTGTATAAAAAGAAATAATAATAATAAAGGGAACCCCATAGGCAAAGTTTTTCAAAAAATTACAAGAAATAATCGTGAACCGAAATATTGGATTTTAGTGTATCAATATTCGTAACGATGGGAACACTAGTAGTTAAAACCACTAGATCTCAAACGCTGCATTTTTGTGGACTTCTTTTGTTGACAAATTTTATAAGCAGCTAGCTATAATATTTATCATTTAGGAACGCCGTAGGCGAAATTTAGCTTTAAAAAACAAGAAATACTGCATTTTAGGTGAATTTTAGAGAATTTTCATAAGAAATATTAGGAAGTGTTAATGATAACGAAAACGCTGTAGGCGAAATTTTTAAAACAGCAGATCTCAAATAAAGCTTTTGTAATGCTTGTCTGAGATACTTATACCAATCAAAATCGTTGTGCCACAAAAATTCCCAGTCATTCTTTGAATTTCCCTGATATTTCCAGGTTTTCCAGACGGCTTATTGAAAATGTCAACATAGCTTACAAGTTAGACTTGCAACTGTAGGTGACAATTAGAACTGGTAAAGAAATTATATGGGAAAGGCGACTATGAAGACTCGTCAATTGCAAATTGCAGAAGATCATATAAGGACATGTTTGTTTGTTTGTTTGTGGAATTTTTAACGTTGGCCCATTTTTTCGCACCTATTGGGCCCATCACCAATGCCAGGGGGCAGACCGTCCACCTGGAAATTTAGCCACAGGGAGGAATACGCCCCCCTGAGGGATATTTAACGTGCGGAGAGCAAGGGACCTCTGTTTAAACTCTTATCCGAAAGAGCCGCCATACGGAAAATCGCCTGCCCAAATTTTTCCCACCGACCTCGGCCGGGATGCGAACCCGCAACCCTTGGGTCGAGTGGCCAGTGCGCTACCACTCGACCACCGGCACCGGCGATAAGGACATGTAGTCTCTTGTAACTTAACGAAAGATCAAGGTAGGCCAACTTACTTTCCCGCACATCCAGCATTTTCCACATAGGCCAGAACTGCGTCGAGTCCCTTTTCTTGAGCAACGGCATTGCTGTCTGTGACAAATTTTTTGACTAATCCGAGATACTTTCCCCACTCGGTGCTCTTCTCGTCGCAAGTTTCCTGAAAAAGCTTTGTGGCAGCCTCGTAGCCGTTCACACGGGCCTTCCAGAGCTAAGACACCAAGCATAAATTTATTTATCTCGTCTTACGCAGCAAATTCAACCGCAAAAGGTCCTGGCTTCAACACACCTTATGTTGGCATCGATCGTCTATGGGGAGCTTCAGATACTCTGTGTCCTCCTCCATGGCGAAGTCTTTCTACAGTGAGATGAGAGAAAAAAAGGCAATTAGCACGACCTGAAGTTCGAAGAAGAAAAACGCCTATTTCATGGTCAACCAAAAATTATTTAGACAAGAATTTTTTTTGTAGCGAGACACCTAAAAGGATGTGCTGACACCCGATTTGCCGACATGCAAATTAAAGATTATCATGACATAACCAAGCAGCAGACAATGCACTGCTCAGATTTAAATATGTGAGAATAACAGTTAGGAGAGCATTACATGAACGAGCATTTCCTACTTCTATTGAATAGCTGATTGTGTTTACCTTGGATTGGCACCTACAGTGTTAGCCTAACAAGCACTCTCGCACCTGGAAAATGAAAGCGACCCCAAGCACCTAGATCCACGATTAAGAGCTAATTATAGTTGAAGTGCGGGGGATGCATCACGAGTCGATTTCATATTCACGGTGCGTTGCGCCGGGTGGAGAGCTGAGAAATCGACACTAGAAACTCCCCTGAATATTTAGTTTTTCAGGACGAAGATAAAAAAAATGGGGAGAACCTTTTGGAAAAACTCGTACTTGACCTAATTTGGAGTTCGAAACAGCCTCACCCACATGCACAGTAGAGGGCCAACCTACAATCCAATTTCCGAGCCATCTAAGAATTAAGGTATGCCATCAGAATTTGAAGCATTAGGCACCAAAGGCAAAAACTAGGACAACGCCTGGAGATGTCACTTTGTCCCAGATGGGCAAAACTCAGGAACCACTTATTTGAGGCCAATACAAACTACGTGCATTTCGGTTATTCTGAGTTTGAAGTTTAACCTACGCAGTACACGCACACAATTTTACAACAGTTTACCAAATTGTCAGTCGGATTCCCCTTTCAATTTGTGATGATAATGGCGGTGTCACACACCAGAACACACAAGAATGGCTCACATGCAAACTGTTCATCCTACAATTAGGCTAACCAAAAAAGGCACAATATGCAAATACGGTCAGCATGAATCATTACCCTACCCAGTAGTGTAGTCAGTTATTACACATAGGACGTGGTAGGGGGATGGTTGTATTATCATAAATTTTAGGAAACTAACTGAAATATGCAAGACTTACATGTATCTGAACACACACAATGTTAGGTGCCATCAAAAGTGCAACCAGCACCTCAATGCAACGTGAAATGGATATGCAATAAAATGGAAAATTAAGAAATGGATACCGGGACATATTTTCAAGAAACTGATTAATGCACAACAAATGCAACATTTTATAATCAATAATTAAAACATTTGGTCAAAACATGCTCAGGTCGGCTCACCTCATCACATATCAATGATAAAATTACTTTAACCAATATTTGTGAACAGTAGGTTTGTTCAAAGGGATTTTTCTATTGTTACATTGACTGTTCGGACATACATGTAACGCTCTGTAAAACCTAAAGCAGATGTCGGAATAATTGACATGCAGAACTGCTCATTTTCAGAGCAGGCATACTGAGCATACATGTCATAATTTGGTGATTCAGACCATTATTAGCCTAAAGCTTAGTTGTTGTACAGGTTAACGCAGGGTTAGGTTACGTTAAATGGACCCTGCATGGTTAGTAATACTGTCGGTCACTTTAGAATCAGTAGAAATGACAGTATGCCTCAATATTTTCGCGACCCTACCTGGTCAATATTTTACTGTCAGTAAAATGAAGTTGAATGAGGTTCTAAAGTACCACGGAGTACTCACTCGCAAACTGTATTTACTGACGAACACCCTTACACTGTCAAAATAACTGTCATTATCTTGATACTGACAGTAGTTATCCGAAAATCCGGATAATCGTCATTATCGAACATCAATACAACAGAACTGCCCTTACACGAACAGTATTACGGTCTGTATTTGTCAAAACTGACAGTAATAATGCCCGTGTTGGGTCGCCTTTAGATAAAGCCAGGTCAAATATCAATCTGAATTATATCAGGTTCTTCATTTACTAAATTCCAAATCGAATGAGTTGGCCTACTCAAGAATCTTCCATGAATGTCGAGCTGACTAAAATAAAACCATTTTATCGAACAAAAATTAAACCCAAAAACCTTCCTTGAAGAGAATAAAGCATGTAAACATGAAAGAAATGAATTTGGAACACTGCATTATTAGACATGACACCTTCGTGTGCACAGGTCAACTGCTGACAAAGATTCGGGGATGGGCGCCTCGTAATCTGCAGCTAAACGCTGCTTTTTCGGCGTCATTAGGGTCATTGAAATGGAAAAATGTGATTTTTAATTCAGGCACGGTTGTAGAAATTCATTTTTGAGAAGAAACAGCACCAACTGGTAACAGAAAATCAGCCGTTAGGCTTATCGTCGAATGCGTTTTAAACTCATCTAATTTTTCTGGAATAACGCCTGGGAAAAATCAGTCCATGATTTACTTATGACGGAGTATTTGGTGCGAAAAATAGATCTAAACCAAGAAATATTTCAATAACCTTACCTGCTGAAACGAAGTATTTTGACTGTATTTTTATCCCAGTACGAAAACCTTTTTCAAAATAGAATCGTCTGTCAGTTGAGGGGAGCGGCTTCACATTTGAAATTGCTGTCAATCGTGAAATGCGCGACAGGGATTGGTTGACGGGTGATATGACGTCAAACGTCTTGATGGCAGCGCCCTCAACCGTGAATGTCAAGTAATTATGAAACAGGGCGCCAAAAACCGAATCACCAAAAACTATTTCTTCGTTGCCAACATTCAAAAAATTAATACCGTTATAGTAATTATTATTACAGCGATTTACGATGAGGAATATGTTCATAATAGACTCTGGAGCGCTTTCCTCCAAGTCCAACCAAGCAAAACCAATAGGGGACTTGACATATTATTTGGAACATGTTTGAAATGGGAACCAGCATATGAAGTCGGCCTCTCCAAAGTTCATTATAAGTCATTTATAAAGTATCCCGCCATAGGAGATAGTCAAATATTAAAGCAGTATAATTAGGGGGTTGGTCAAAAGATGACGTCATCATTGTTGTTTTATAAAATGTTTTGCGAAAACTTCATTACTTCTTTTATGAGCTAAAATTCATCGTTTCTTATAAAATGTTGGTCAATAATTACGACATCACTAGGGGTGGTCTGCAAAAGGTGACAAATAATAACACATAATACCTGAAAGCACAATTTTAAAAAGAGGAGCTCAGCCCTTTGACCGAGGTGAGGAGAGGAGTTCGCCAAAACATTTTATAAAACAGCAATGATGCCGTCATCATTGCTGTTTTATAAAATGTCTTAAAAAATGTTCTTAATAAAATGTTTTAAAAAAATGTCGTATCATCACTTCATCATTACCTTATCCTATAGAGGCCCGGATGGTCTGTAAATGATGACAAATGATAACACGGGGGTCCAAAGTGACGAAAAACTGATGTCGTAATATCAGAACGTCCCCTAGGAGTATTTTTTTGTAATCCAATGTTCTTAAAAAAATCAATCATGACTCTTCTGTATGTGTGCACATCCTCATATGTCATGATGCATGATTTTGCCAATTCTTAGCTGACTCTCAAAAATGATGAGGATGACATATAACGCCGATAAACATCATTCAAAAATGGCATCGGCTCCCAGAATGCAAGCTGGTTTGGCAAACAAAACAATTGAAAACATGGATTCTGCTCACTGGTCTGCATTTCGCGCAAAAATGTTTTCCGCATTATTCAATTCATTATTACCTTTATGAGCTAAAATCCATCCTTTGTGACAAAATTTTTGGCCCAAATAATACCAAATTGATGAAAATTCCTTCATTATTAGGGGTGTCTGTAAATGACGAGAAATGATATCATGGGGCTACCAAATTGGCGAAAGAGTGATGTCGAAATATTTGAACCTCCCCTAGGAATACTGTTTCGCAACCAAATGTTTTTCAAAAAATTAATCATGACTCACCAGTTTGTGTTCACACCCCCATATGCCATGATGCATCATTTTGCCAACTTCTAAAAATGATGAAGATGACATAATTATAACAGATAAGACACTGATGAACATCCATTCAAAAATGGCGCCAGCACTCTCTCCCAGAATGCAATCTGATTTGGCAAACAAAACAATTGAAAACATGGATTCTGCTCACTGGTCTGCATTTTCGCGTTTCGTAAACAAATGTTTTCACATCATTCAATTAGTACTTTTATGAGCTAAAATCCATCCTTTGTGACATTTTTGGACAACATAAAGCAAAACTGATCAAAGTTACGTCATCATTAGGGGTGGTCTGTAAATGTTGACAATGAAACCATGGATTCTGCTCACTGGTGTGCATTTTCGCGTTTCTGGTGCTTAATTTCCGCCACAAATGGCTAAAAACAAGGCTGAAACTGCGCTGAGTGCTGCCATTTCAGGTGTGGTATCATGTATCCAGCTTCAGACGGACGCAATGGAGGCCATGTTCGGCCTGCATGACTGGGACAGCGACGACGAAGAATCTGTCATCGTCTTGGCAGGTCAGAAAGGGCTGTTGCGGACTCACCCTGACGAGGAGACAGACAGCAGTAGTGACAATAGCAGCGACAGTAGGTTGGGAGCGAACGTCTCACAAAACGACGGGAGCAGAAATTGCAGAAAACGAAATTCGTCATCATTAGACAGTTCTTCAGGTGCCCCAGCCTCCAAGAAGTGTGACCATCTGGGCTACTTCGAGATAACTGTACCTCTGTACTCCGATGCAGAGTTCAGACAGAGCTTCCACCTTTCCCGGCACACGTACGAGGTCCTGCTACGAAAGCTGGTGCCGCTGATGGTTCCCGCTGCCAAGGAGGCTCCCCTCCGCAGTGGCAGGCCTCCCATTCCCCTGGAGAAAAAGATCCTTGTCGTCTTGTGCTTTTTCGCCACTCAGCAGCCATTTCGTCTGATTGCCGAACGCTTTGAGGTGTCCAAAGCCTCTGTGGAAGACAGCTACCGGAAGGTGGTTGCGGCTCTGGTCCAGCTGGGTGACGAGTACATCCGGTGGCCCTTTGCGGGTCAAGCGGCAAATGTCGTTGCCCAGTTCGAAGAGAGGACAGGCTTGAGCCGCCTGTTGGGTGTGATTGGCACGGCTCGGTTTGGCTTGAAAACTGCCAAAACGGCTCCCAAATTCTACTCTGACCCCATGCTCGGAGGACACACCGTCACCTCGCTGTTTGTGTGCGACCAAAGCATGCGCTTCTTGGATTGTTACCCAGGTACTCAGTCTGGTTTCTAATACTGAAATAATTTTGATGACCAAGGTTATTTATTCAAGATGATGGCAACCAAGTTCTTCGATGAGTTATATACAGAATTCATACCGTCACGGAAAGTCAGTGAAGGGAAATTCATAATGTCTGGAAATTTGTGGCACAACTATTTTGATTGGTATAAGTATCTCATGAATAGCATTAGAAAAGCTGTATTTGTGATGTACTTTTTCTAAATATTTCGTCTACGGCATTTTCCCTATCGTTTCTTGTCATTAGGCGTGACGCAGACGAAATTTTTAGAAAAACCAGATTAAGTCAGATGATGAATTTGAGCCAATTTTTACTATATTTTTCTTTGCCACAGCAGTTTCCAGTAAAATATAGGAATATATAGCAATTTTTCTAAAAATATAGGACTATATAGGAGTTCCTAAAAAATATAGGGAATATGGGAATCACTTGACAGCCTGCAATGGTCAGTTGAGGATGATCGCGGTGTAATAGAAAGCAACTGAAAGCAATTTACCATTTCTGTAGGTCTACCAGGTTCCCTCTCCAACGTCATGGTATTACGCAATTCCAGCCTCCACTCTCGCATCTTGGCTAATCCCGAAGCTGTGTTTCCGGACGGCTCGCATCTCGTTGGTAAAAATCTTTGACATCCTCTACGACTGCACACGAAGTTTCCCGATGTGATTTCCTGTTTATCGTATTCAGGTGACCCATCCTTTCCAACCGAACCATGGCTTATTACGCCCTTCCATGACGATGGTCAGCTGCCTCCGCTTAAGCAGGCTTTCAATGACGCAGTTACGCTCGCTCTCAACACTGGCCGCAGGGCAGTTGCGCTGCTGAAGGGACGTTTTCCCAGGCTAAATAAGGCGCTTGGCATCGGGCGCCTGGACTACCTTCCTGCCTGCATCAACGTTGCTTTCATTCTGCACAACATATGCCTTTACGAAGATGAAGACAATCAGGACCACATTCAGGAGTACATCGATGTGGGTTGGGAATCCACAGTCGCCGAATTTAAGGCAACTGTTGGAACGGGGGCCGGTGACATGGACATTGATGCAGACCCAGATAGGTGGCTCCAGGGATGTGAGAAGAGGAACACTGTTTGCAATATATTCGCCCAGTCATGCTCTCGCTTAGTCACTTAAAACTGGAACAATCATAAATGCAAATCACATCAAGGCCATCATACATGTGCAGTTATTTTTCTTGTGACTTATCTGTCTTGAATAAAGATTTCTTTTATACTACTAAATGGTTACGACTACTTTCTATAAGCAATTGATTAATTTAATTTGGTACATGAGATGCCTTCCACAGCATTAGCATACAGTGGATAAAACAAGTATTGGCAACTGGTGTTTTTTAACAAAAAGAACTTAAAAGTTAAACAAGCATCATTTAAATAGAGACAAGTAAATAAACTAATCCTGACAGTTTTGTTTGTTTAAATTGAAATGGTTTAAAATAAACAGCAAAAAAGTGAAAAACTCACGTCTAAAAAGTATTGGCAATGTATGGCAAAAATACAATGGAGGGGATGTTCAATGTCTCCACTTGTCCAAATTTCCTTTCACCGAATTTTATTTTATGGTGAAACACATTCACGTTTGTTCTGGTAGTCCTGATATAATTACTCAGGAAGATTTCAACACTATCGATTCTATTACAGTCCCAAACGTCAGCACTACTTTCGCCATCGAGTTAAATATGGAGGTGGTAGAGGTTGTAGGTTTTGGGGCTGTACGGGATACAATAGCGTTGTGATTATATCAGGACTACCAGAACATATGTGAATGTGTTAAGCCATAAAATAAAATTCTGTGGAAGGAAATTTGGGCAAGAGGAGACATGGTAAATTTAATTTAACGATGCTTTCAGTTAGCAATACTCCACTGTATTTTTGCCATACATTGCCAAACTTTTTTGGCATGATTTTTTCACTTTTTTGCTGTTTATTTTAAACACTTTGTGAAAAAACACCAATTGCCAATACTTGTTTTATCCACTGTAAGGTGTGTACAATTATATTTTTTTTGCAAATATAATCAAAAAATGCAGGTACGTTTAATGACTGCAAACCTATCATTCTCATTTATTTAAATCCCCTTCAAAGTTACAATTCTTGCAGCTGTTTCTTATATACATTCTTAGTAGAGCATCGAAATTTCTAAAATTCACGTAATTCTACTTTACCTTTAAAAATCAATTGCTGAGTCTTTATGCCTTGCATAAACTGTTTTTACAATTACCTTCTGCAGTAAGAGAAACTACAACAGATGGCATTCAGTGGGAGCGTGCAATGTCCGAAAAGAATTGCAGGATGTCATCGATCGAAAATTCAAGATGGATCATTGAGCCAGGGTAGCAGCGCTCTATCGAATTCTGTATGTACTTGTATTGTCGTATGAATTCCTCCTGCATCGAATGCCAGACCACCTACGGGGTACAAGAAAAAACGTTGGATAATGAAGATAATTAAGCCTATTAAAGAATAGTCTAAGAATGCCGAGCATGTCACCTGCAGAAGGTTCTCTTCCTCTGTCAGATGTTTTTCCACTTTCCGGTACAAACTTTCCAAACCTTTCTTTACCTGAATGGAAACAAGTGACTTTGAACTCCAAATTCAATCTGTAGCAACCATAGATTAATTTTAAAGTTTTCGACCTCTTTGCTCGGATATTCCTTAATGACTTTTCTCAATTCCTGTTTGCTGAAAGCCAACTGATACCCAATTTCTTCTTCCTTCACCCCTTGGCCCACTTTGACTTGAACACCCTCAAAAAACATCTAAAAGATCATGAGCACGAGTGAGGATTCCTTAATCAACATTGTCATGATGCTTTCAGTTAGCAGTACACTCAGTATGGTTCGTGTTTAAACTTACATTTAGCTTTTCCAAAGGTCGACCAAAATACTCGGTCACATAACCCTGCAGATGTTCGTTGTATTTTTGTTTGGCTTCTCTCCGTACTCCATCCAGACAACTAATTTTAAGTTGGGATAACAGTGCTGCCAAGCAATACCAGCATATAACAATGAAACTCATGAACTTAAGAAGAATTCAAGAAGATTAGGGGATCAGTTCATATTTACCATACAAATGATGAAAGTTTTCTGAAATTATGAACAAATCAAATGTTAATTAATTACTATAAAATGCAGCAGTGACATGTTTATTCAAAGTCAATTGTACCCATCATGACCACTTCTTTTGGAGTTTTGCTCTGTTCTTTGGCTATTCTGGGGATGGCGTCAAACATAGCGCCCACCAGCTGCACGTACCATTTGTCCAGGTAGTTCTTCCTCTCGGAGCCATGAAAAATAGCACCGGCGTGCTGGGCAAATTCCTGTCAAAGGAGAAAAACCAATGCAAGATTATTTACTGAATATCATTTGGCTTGAAATTTTATCAATTTTTTAATTCGAAACAATGAAACTCAAAAAGTCGACTTTAAACTTACTTCGAAATTCAAAACAAAAGGTAAAATGCCACATCTCGATTTTTTGGGAACTTTTGTTTCTTCAACGGATTTCATCTGAGCACTCTGTCAATAAAAAGCATTTACATTTTTTCACAATGTAATCTTATTAGCTCGGTGTAGTAACATGTAATAGCAACTTATGTATCACTTCTGGTTACTTTTTCTGTATTTGTATTTGTTGGGTTCACACAAATAATAGTATACTGAAATACGTTTAATCCTTAACTGAATAAATATTCATTTATACACTTTCTTTCATTATGTCAACATGAATGCAGGCCAATCAGAAGCTTAATATGCTACTCATTACGTTTAATTATAATTGCATAGCCATTGGGTTTTACAAAACTGCAAAATAATTACCAAAAAATCATATCACAAAAAACTCCCTTACCATGAAACTGTCAAACTTTCGCTTGACTAGAACCAAGGAGTTTGCAAACGTCATGCTGACAAACGACCCTGTATCCTGCGAAGACATAACATGTTGGCTAAGCCTGACCAATAAGTACATGGAATGGCTGAAAAAACATTGTGTTACAGAGTTTATCGAATATCAATAACTAGGCAAACATCTAACACGTAGCTCGCTTACAAACTATCCAGCTTATAGAACAAGTCGATGAAATCATTTAGTTCTCGGCTTAGATTGAAAAACAACGCCCCCATCATATTTCTGCAAAAAGAAAAACATCTAAAATTTCCAAAAAAAAAAAAAAAACCTTATTCAACACAAATGTTGCCCAGGTAATTAACAAACCTAAGTTCATCGTTGATCTGCTTTCTAGGTGAAAAAAAACATTAAAAATTAGGGAAAATATTTCAGAAACAGACTTTGCATGATAGTAAAATCTCATAATCCAAATCTCAACTCTTTTTTCTGGCTAGCCATTAAGAATTCCTCACTGGGTGTTCGCACAAGATTTCCAGTTGGAAGGGCTAACTAAAATATAAAAAAAATGACAATAAATCTTGTTTTCAAGACAACATTATACAAATGCGCAAGATCCTACCTGGTTGCTTGATGAGGGTGTCTGGGGTGCACTTGAAAAGCTGACGTCTGAAGCAATGTGGAAAAATTGAACGCAGAACTGCTGCTCTGCCAAGCACACAGGTTCCAGTTCGCACAGCAATTCGTCCAAGATCTAATTTTGCAAACAATTTTGAGTATAAGATTTATCACGGGCATTACTTTTCAATAAACACTCTATATCTTGCCCGTATCCTGTTTAAAATTTGTTTAATAACCATGGAAAACCATAAAACCATTCAAAGACCAAGAAAATAATGCCGATCCTGTTCGGTTCCAATGATAATAATACGACAACCATTTTGCTTGAAGAAAAAATATTTTCAAGATAAACCCACTCTTCCAAGCAGTTTAAAATGTGATAACAATGCAATAAACATTTACATGGATTTCAATTTGCCAAAAAGTCCCTATTTACAGAAAAATCGCGGTAATGAGTAGCCTTGCCAGACGTACATATAAAAGGAAATATTATTTTCTCAAAAAATAACTTACCTTATCAAATTTGTGCCTTTCCACTAGGTCAAGTTCTGAACCAAGCATTTCCTTGTCCGCTCCAAGCAGTGAGGACAATCTCGATTTCCCAGATGATTTTCCCGTTGCTTCCTGACTAGACCGGCCTACCTTTTCTAAAACAAAAATTGCGAAAAGCATATCAGAATATTGTCACCTGCGGTGAATTTTACAGAATTATTTCCCATAATCACCTCGCGTTTTTTCGAATAACTCGCGGAAACCCAATTCGTAAGTCTTCCTGAACGTATCCTGGTACAATTTGGCTAACTGCGTGTAAACCCCATGGTCGCTGGTCTTGAGCCACAACATGAGATCCACGTAAGGTTTAAGTTCCCGATGGCACCCACGATGACTGTTTAAAATTTGAAATCTCGGCAATCCTTCCAGGGTATTTGACTGGAAAGTGGTAAAAAATGACACAATTTGTGTTATTCATGTTACTCAAATGATGGTATTCCTGAAGTTAATAATCGATTAATGGCAGTCGTTTCCTGAGTCGTTTGAGAACGCAGTATGCAAAATGTTTACAAAAACTAGACCACAAAAAAATTCCAAACAAAATATACTGGTGTTATTATTAACCTGAGAGCAATGCCTGCAAATAAACATTTAAAAGAATGCCATAGGCGAAATTTGAACAAAAAATTGTAGTCCTAATGCCATTTAGAAGACATTCTTATAAATATTAATATTCAAGAGAATACTGTAGACCCTTTTTGTTTTAAAAAAACTAGACCAGAAATAACAAATTTAATCTAAGCGGGCGAAATTTTTCGAAAAATCCAATCTTAACTGATAAATTTTAGACAGTACCTGCTATATTTTTCTTTGCTACGGCAATTTGCAGTAAAATATATTCACACTTGACAATCTGGTTCCTAGACCAGCCCAAGAACTACGACGGATTTTAGCTCGTTTCTTTAAAAGGAAACACTGTAGGCAACATTTTTGAAAAACTCTACTGGAAATAACGAATTGTAGGTGTAATTTGTAAGCTGAATTGAAAATTACAAATTTCCAGTCACAAAATTGAAATTGAAAAATTTTTGAAAGTTTTTCCTGACTTGCATCTGACTTTCCCTCACTACGTTTTATTTCCCTTACTTTCCCTGACGGCATGAACCCTGTACTTGTAACAATTTAAAGTATCCTTGCCATATGAATGAATAAGTTGTTCAAATGCCGCGTCAAGTGGTGAGTGAACTTGGCACGTATTTTGTCCAGGCGCTTCAATTGCTCATCAATGGCAGCCATGTTTCTCCAACCTGTTAGTAAGAATCAACAAGTCTTAAAAGTTAAACAGCACTTATGGCAACTTGAAGAAATAAAAATTGCAACACTTACATGGATGCAACTGTACATTGGTGGCTTTTAATAAAGCTCGTGCTGCCTCAGTACATTCCCTGACTTTGACAGAATGGGTTAAATCACCTTCTAGCAGCGCACATTTATAAGTGTGATCCAGATCCAAATCTTGCTAAAAACATATATTTAAAGAGCTTATGACTTCTGCAAAATCCAAGGATATTTAATTGAATGCAAATGAAATTTGGTGTTCTACATACCACAACTTGATTCAATTCTTCATACAGTTTTAGGCTGTTTGCATTTTGAACTTGTATTGAGATGTTCTTGTCTTCTATAGTCTCCATCGTCTCCCGGATATTCTATTCAAAATCGACATAAGCATGCAGCGTTAGTTGAATTTTTTGGAAAATCGTTGCAGTACAGAATAATATAGTTCAGAAATAATACTTTCAGGCTGTCAAGCGGTATGGAGGTAAAATAATATAGGAAATTAAGGAAAAATGAAAAAAAAAATATAGGAAGAATATAGAAAAAAAGATATAGGACGAAAACAGTAATTTTATTCTTAAAAAATCAGAAAATTACTGCAGTTTAGAGCATTTCGAACTGTTTAACTGTAATTGCTCATATCGGATCTTGGTTCACATTTCTTCATATGCAAATATCTGATTTAGCCCCCAAAATTTTCACCAAATATTCCAGAAAAAAATTAAAATTGTAATGAACCAAATGTACAGCGGTTCTCCAACTTTGGACCTCAACCCACGTAATTTTAGCATGACAGACTTTTACGACCTATCTACAATAGGCCAATAGAGAACGCCGTAGGCAAATATTTTATAAAAACTAAAAAACAGTGTAAATATTTACATTTAAGAGAACGCCATAAGCGAAACGTTTTAGAAATATACTAACCATAATGTATTTTTAAAGACACTCTTAGAAATATTAATATTCAAGAGAATGACATAGGAATTTTTTTAAATAGTAGGGCATACGTTTCACAAAAACTTTCCAAAAAAATTGTATGTGTGTAAAGACATGTACTAGTATTAAGAGAACGCCGTAGGCGAAGTCTGTTTAAAAAAATAAACTAGACATATTGCATTGTAAGACATTTTTAGAAATATTAATAATCAACAGAATGTCATATGCAAATTTTTGTTAAACAAAACCAGAACTGATAGATTTAGGCGAAATTTTTAGAAAAACCAGAGCTCATATGAATTTTAGCCAGTATCTGCTATGTTTTTCTTTGCCACAGCAGTTTGCAGTGAAATATAAGAATATACAGGAATTTTTCTAAAAATATAGAACTATATAGGACTACCTCAAAAATATAGGAAATATAGGAATCACTTGACAGCCTGCTTTACCATGGAAGAAAAACTACTATGGAAGATGTTAATTTACAAATACTGGCTTCAAAATTTGGGGTTTCAATCAATTGCATTTAGGTACCTTCAAAATTTCATCATAACCATCCAAACTTGCTTCTATCTTGGTGGCTTCATCGACTGCATTCTGTATCATTTCCATCAGATTCTGGACCTGATCTTCCGATGCCATGATTGTATGAATGTTAGCCTAAAAGAACAGATTACCCCATGTTTGTTAAAAATGTTATAACGAGTGAGTTGGGTACAGAAACAAAACGGTCATAAAAGTGAGCGTACGCCATCCAGGAGTGACAAATCCCTTGAAAGCTGTTCAGTGAATGCTTCAGCGTTGCTAACAGCAAATTCGCATTGAGACATGAGCTTCTCCAAATCGCTTTCTTCACGTTCAGTGAGTGCTTGGTAGTCCTCCGCCTCAATAACCGCATCCTCACCCATCGCTTTCATCGTTATATCCACATTTCTAATCAATAAATTATCTGAATGGCACACAAAGTATAACATGATTTTAAAACATGGAAATCATTTAAATTAGATTGATGTTAGTACAACATAACAATCAGATTGCCTAAATCCTTAAATTACCTTCAAAGAGTTCTTTAGGAAATTCAGGAAATGAGGCCTTATATCGGTTGCGTGTACTCAACTGAAATATTACAACAAAATTGAAATAACCATTTCTATCGCAATTTTTGTTTTGTAAAAACAAGACAATCTTACGTTATATAACCAATTAATGAATTTGTTCTTGTCTTGTGCAGAACTCGCTATCCACTTGTAAACTCTATCGAAATGCAAGTCAAACTCGGGCGAATCCTGTGGGAAAAATCAGTTATCCATGCCAGATAATCGAAGTTGTACTATAAATTAACCTACTGTATTAACCAGCATACCTTCGACGAATATTTTCCATCTGCTTTTTGCAAATCGCTCAACCTCCATGTTTCTTTTTTCTTATAGGTGACTTTATCAGACGATTTATTATCCGACTTCTTGACATGACATATGGTCACAGACATAGGCCGTTCCTTCATCACTATTAATTGAAATTATGCAATAACGTTAAACGACGCATTGGCTCGCTAATAAAAATAACTCACAGATGAAATAACCTACCAGCAATGCACAAGAAATTCTGCAGCACTTTCACCTTCTTGTTCGCCTTTGTGACTGATACAAAATCTACCAGCTTCTCATCATTGACCAGAAACACTTGCTGGGAGAGAGCATAGCGAAGTGCCGTCATGTTTTCAAGCCGATGCCAAGAGATGCAACAGTTGAACAGGATGCAGCAATGAATGCAGGGCTCAACCTACATGTAGCTTCATCCACTACTAGCTGAAAAACATTAGTTTCACATCTCATAATGCAATTCATGGACAGATACTAAGAGTGGAGCTTGGTCAATCCCACATGAAACCATGGAACAGTTGAATCTATGGTGACGACAATGTTGGCCTACTTGTATTATTTAGCAATACATGTAGCTTATTGTCATAAGTAATCATGGTTAAAACATGTAACTAAATCATTTGACCCACCCTGTACCGTAGACCTACAACTTTTTTGAAAGCTTTGAAGCAACAAATAACGACTTCACTAACTGTCTCAATGACTTACACAGATTAACAAACTACGTACATTTTTGGATGTAATGAATAGGAGTCTTTTACAGTATGTTTTGAACACAAAATATGTTTCAAAGAAACATGGGCGAATGAACCAAATGAACAGACGACCAACAGATTCGTCTTCGAATGACAACTGAGTACGAATCAGGCGAATAAGCCGTAAACTCGGATTAATCTTTGTCAAGCATCACATCATCAACTATATAATGAATTCACATACAAAATAATTAATAAAGCACATACCTTCAATTCGACGTTTGTTTGATATCAAGAGAACATTCACCACCTATCAACTGCAAAATTAAATTTCAACAGCAGCATGGGCGCAGCGCCATCTACACGCACAAAATGACAACCTAGAGATCATTTATAAAAATTGGCAATCACAGCGCCACGGTTTGAATCCAAGGAAAGTCTTACTTTTTTGTGTACTTTTTTATATCTTTCATTGATAAATATAAAATACATAGGCTACGATCGACTGGAAAAATTGCTTCAAAACGTCATATTTCATAACAAATCTTAATTCAATAAAATATACCTGGTAAGTTTTACTAAATTAATGAAACAGATTTTGGAAAAGCTTATTTACTGACCGGTTGTTGTCACTTGTGCTAATTTAATGCAGTTTTGATAAAACATCATCATTATAAAAGAAATACAGTATCGGGTTCCTGGCAGCACAAAACGCTTCATAAATAGTTGTGATTGCATGCAGTTCACGAAAAGAAATCATTCACATCGAAAGAATTATTACATTTCTGATCACAAATAAGCGAATTTTCATTCCCAAATAACGGTATACCAAATTTTCAGTGGCTCTAGGCAAATATTTCTACACGATCATGAACTTGGAAAACAAACCAGTTCCTTATTCAGGAAAAAAAAAATAATACATGTAAGTGAAAATGTGGACATGACTAGGTGGTTTCAATATAATTCAATTTTTGCTAATACATATTTCAATTTTAAACTAATACATATATATACTGTAACATAAACGTGTGTTTCGTGCCTCACAATCTTTGGTCTTTGAATTACTGGCATTGACCTGCCCGACTTCTTGCTATACAATGACCATTTTTGCACTCTGTATTTTGTTCCAGAAATCAAACAGATCGAATGATAAATCAAAGCAAAGTCAACTCTGCCGATCCTGACATTCCCCTGACTTTTCCAAGTTTTGAATTAAATTTCACTGACCATCCTGACCACTGAAAATTCAGGGGGATAAAATGTCATGTTAATCAGTAAACAAAACATATTGCCAGTTTTTGATTTTATGCAGCACAATAAGTAAAATAAAAACAAGTTTTTCTCTAAATTTTATATGTAGGCTACTACTAATTGCCAATTACATTGACGATAAATCAAGAATTGACATAAGCTATTAAATAAAATCGGCTATACACAGCACTACCGGTATACATTATGTCCTGCTGCAGTCCCCTTGGAAGTTAGCTTCTCCTAACGTATAGTGTGCTGGCAGTGATTGCTTGGCAGAACGTCAACCAATTAAGAAATTATACTTTTAAGTTAATTTATGAAACCACAAGTTAGGTATCGAAAACGGATAAATTTAGACAATTAGCGTCAAGAGAATCTCAGGGGCCCATTTAATGAATTCGAAACTGGCACTTTCAGCCAAAGTGGGTTTTATGAAACCGACCCCCAAGAAACTCTTGATAGTTAACATTGCTCTCAGCTCTCAAATCGACTCAGAGATTCATACCAACATCAGGAATTGAGAAATTTCATTTATAGATGCGATCACACTTACATCATAATACTGACATTGTGATATTAGTTTGACATTACATTAATAACGTTATTCCCAAACCAGATACCATACACGTACAAGCAATATTTTTAGTTAACCCTTAGTTTCATAAAATGCATGTAAAATTAAATTACGGCAACGAGAATAATTGTCAATTGAGTGTAATGGTTTAAGAGTACATGTATTTATAACAAAAGAAATAGAATTAAATTGACAACAATTTTGTCAAGTTTAATACTGCGTAAAAAACCAAAAAAAAACACTGACATTAGCTCCACATGCTGTCATAAAGCCAACCCTTGCAATAGTGAAAATGAGTTTTGCATCACTTGCAGGTATCCCAGCCATCCTATAACTCCGATATTTCCTATATATTTTTTAATTATCCTATATTTTCCTATTTTTGATCAAATCGTCCTATATTTCCCATTTTTTAACAAAACGTCCTACATGTCCTATATGTTCATCAGTTCATGTGGTGATCATTTGATTTTTCATAAATTCTTGGAATTCAATTCTTCGGCTGTCTTTAGAAAAATTAGAAATACGGTATGGTATGCCTATTATTCACCAGGTGATCCCAAGTTGTTTCGTCCCTTCTCCCCTTGTTAAGAATTGGACTCGCCCACATGGGATTTTCCCTGCTGAATAATGAGCGTGTGTTTGTTGTCGTTTGGCGCTTCCAATCCACAATAATATGGTGGAGAATATCAGGGACAATAATTTCATAGATTTCATCAGAAAATTTCTGGACTTGTCTCACCAGTTCACTTCAATAATTCAGGTAAGACAAAAATAACTATCACTAATAATATTAAAAATGTTAATTGTCCATTGAGTTTATATGTCCTAGTATATATGTGTTATCTGTATATGTTATAATGGACTGTCACTTAAAACAGGGTTCCCACAACATTTTCATATTTGGTTCTGGACAGTTTTTTGCTAAATTAAACATATGTGAAATAGATTTTACTAACAATTTTGCTTGCTTGCATACCTCTATTGAAGACTTCCATTTTTAATTTTTATGATTGTGTATACATGTAAATGTGGTCTAAAATTCTTTCTTGAAATACTTTTTTTTTAAATTCGCAAACGGCATCCTCTTAATTGATAATGTGAGGGAGCCGTGCTCCCTATGGTGGAATAATGCTCCTGGCAGGAAATGCATGAACCTTTATTGGGACCCGACCTAGGGGCCTGTCTTCAACTGTCCAATAAGGAGCTGAAAGGAAAAGGTCAGGTGACTGACCCAACCAATCGGCCCTCACAATAGCAGGATAAAGGGCCTAGGCCAACCTCCGAGTGACCGGGTTCAATCCCTGGAACTGGTGAGGTAATCTAGAGCAACCAGTTCCCAGAGCTTACGTGTGCACAGAATTGCCTGACTTATTCAGAATGCACCCAAGAAAAACAGGAGGTCCATGACGCTGCCACTGACATCACCTCTGACTCCCAAGGGATGCCATTTTGGGTGGTAAAACAGGGGAACCTAGATAACTCAGAAGCCCCAACTGGAGATGTAAAACTAAACATAACCCAAGAAAGCCCAAACATCAGAGAAACCCCAGGGAATGAATGGAGTTCTGACAGGACAGGGATCCAAAGTTATTAGAGGGAATAGAAACCCCCAGGGGGAAACTCACCCCCTGCAGAACAGGAAAGAAAAGAGGTGGAGCTAACTCAAGAAAAGCTTGAGCGGAACTCCATCTTTTGAAAACATCCCCCTAAGATCCTGCCCAAATCATATAAAAGGAGGCCCCTCTCAGAGCCAAAGAGAGAGTCAAACTTTGGATACTAAGCTGGACTGTGCCTCTCTTCGAAGGATGTCCATGGAACCTTCTACCTCCAGGATGGCAGATGTAAGCATAATAGTTAGTAGCTATGATAACAAATAGCTAGTACCCATGATAATCATTAGAAAGAGATAGGAATTACCCCCCCTTTTTTTTCTGAGCACCTTAGTGAGTTTATACTTGGCACTAGGTTGGATGTTTTGTACTGTTATATGATTATCCCATATATATATATATATATTGGCAATAAATAGCATGAACTTATATCACTCTAACTCTTCTTGGGCCAAATCAAATACACCTCTGGGAGAAACTACCTGGAGTGGATGATCGACGCTACCAAGGGCCTAAGAATAGTCATTGATCCCGTGTGTTACTGGACTACGGTGGAAGGACGGGTGGGTAACAATGGAACAGTGAAAAGGAAAATGCCCTCTTAAATGTGTGGTGAATAGTCAATACATATTACAGTTTATGCAACCAATATGTATAATAGTGGAGTGACTTGCAGTAAATTTTCCAGATCAACAACAAACATTATGGAAGGCACTTCTATTCAAACTAAATGTGCAATGTGACCATTTTATTTTTATTTTCAGGATGATCTAGAAGTTAGCTGCGGCAATCAGCCTAAGCTACTAGAGAATTCGCCTAAACCAGGCACGTCAGCACGGGAACCTATCTACAGCCAAGACGGTGGAGCTGAACAATCTGAAATGGTGAACTTTTCTACATGCTTTGTATAAATCAAGTACCTAATAAATTTAATAAATTCTGATTAATCATTTGGATGCGTAAAGCGCTTGCAATGCGCTTAAATAAAGAAACTCAAGAATTTCACAGCAAGCTTGAAGAAGAGAAGGCTAACTGGGGTGATGAGTCTGATAGCCAGATAGTTCACAATTCAAATGATGAAGTACCCCAAAAACATTTTAAGGTATATTATTGAGTTATCCTTAACCATATACAGTGATTATACAATTAAATTGTAACAATAAGGATTTATTACAGAGAGGACATACAGTAGGCCAACTACAGCAGTCACCCACACATGTAGAAGAATTAGCCAGGCAACCTGAAGTATGTCAAACTGAAAGAACCTTGGAAGAAGACAGTGATAGCCAATTT